>PVKE010007058.1:0-11784 GCA_004027555.1 Craseonycteris thonglongyai | reverse complement strand
TAGTCTTTATTTCTGACTGGATCCTCTTTATGTTTGCTATCTTCACTCTTACGTTTCCTATCTCTTTGATGAAGTTCTCCCTGAGGTCACTGAGCACCCTTATAACCAGTGTTTTGGACTCTGCATCTGGTAGGTTGCTTGTTTCCATTTTGTTTAGTTCATTTTCTGGAACTTTGTTCTGTTCTTTTATTTGGGACGTGTTTCTTTGTCTCCCCATTTTGGCTGCTTTCCTGTATTGTTTCTATGCATTAGGTGGAGCTGCTATGTCTCCCGGTGTTAGTAGAGTGGCTTTATGTAGTAGGTGTCCTGTGGGGCCCAGTGGCACGGTCTTCCTGGTCACCTGAGCTGGGTACTCTAGGTGTGTCCCTTGTGTGGTTGTATGTACTCTCCTGTTGCAGTTGAGCCTTGGCTGCTGTTTGCATGTCAATGGGAGAGACTGACCCTCAGTCTAGTTGGTGGTGAGTCCTGACCACGACAGCGGAGGAGCTATTGTGCAGGGGCTGATGCTATGGAGCAGGACTTGTGTTAGCAGGGCTCTGGCGTCTGCCCCGTCTGCCCTTTGGGGGTGTCATCCTAGGAGGTAGCCGATGATGCTCTGGCTTGGTATGAAGCTGGCCACCAGGTGTGCCAGCCCTGGGCCATCCTGGGAAGGAACCCATCCTGGGCCAAGTCCAGCTGCAGCCTGTGCCCTTCCCAAGGCCACCTGGTATGAGCCACAAAGCAACCTGCTGATGGCCACTGCCCGCACTGGGCTTGGAGGTGCTTCAAGAGGCCTAGCCACGAACTAGGGCCAGCTGCCATTAGTGCCAGGCTCAGAGCTGCTCAGCCAGAGGTGCAGGACATGCCGAAGCCAGATGCTGCTTGTCTGGGTTTTGTGAACCTTTGAGAGATTTTATGAAAGTCCTCAGCCTGAGCTAAGACCAGTGGTATGGGAAAGCCACTGGAAGTGGCTTAGGTGTGCCTGAAAGTTAGGGGGGCGGGGTCTCAGGGAATCTCTAGGGTGGTGCAGAGGAAAGGTGAGAGCCAGTGTGAAGGAGACTCAGATGTGGCTTCTGCCTGTCTGCACGCGGGAAGGGGGAGGGCTCAGCAAAGAAACAATGGCTTCGGCCAGTTCCTCTCTCCAGGAGGCAGTTGCCCTTCAGCCCTTGCCCTAAAGCCAGACAATTCCCCGTATGTTCTGGCGCCCATCTAGCTGTTGCCCCAGCACTGGAGCTCAGAACAAGTTGAGCCCGTCAGTTCAATCTGTGCACGAGCCCTTTAAGAGACAGGTGCCCTCGTCTCAGCCACAATCTTCGCTGGTTTTTACAGCCAGAGGTTAAGGGACTTCTCTCCCAAGCACTGGAACCCTGGGCTGGGGAGCCTGGTGTGAGGCTGGGACTCCCTGCTTCTCCTCCAGGGGGTGCACCTCGGCAGCCGAGATATTCCTCCCAATCTTTAATGGTTACGTGCAGAGTAGGACTAGCGCGTTCTGTGTCTGCCCTCCTATCCGTCTCCAGGTGGCTTCTGCTGTATGTCCGTAGTAGCAGGACTTCAGGGCTAGACTTGAGGCGATTCTCAATGCGGGTTATTCTGTTGTAGTTGTAATCGATGGAGGTGGTCCTGTGAGGAGGGAAGACAGCGTTTACGCCCTCCTCCGTCCTGAGCAGCAGTCCTCAGCTGTGTTATCACTGGTGCTCTAAGTGCGCCAAGAGTGAGCTATGGGCCCCTGGGGAGGGCTGCAGGAGGCAGTTACTGAAAGCTTCCAGAGGATGTGTAGGAGTTGGCCAGATAGATGTGAGTGGGGACAGGCAGGGCCACATCCAGGCAGCTGGGAGAGCACTTGCCAGAGCTCGAGGCGGGGAAGACACACCAATTATTTCTTGGTGCAATAATGCTGCGTATGAAGCGCAGCCCTCAGAGGTGTGCAGGACGAGTGTTCCTGGGGAGGTTGGCCAGGTGTCCTGCTCGCTCATGTGTCTCTGTGCACCCTGAGTGTCGCTGGGATCATGAGCACTCGGCCCTGCTCTATGGGTGGCCCATCCTTCAGCAGCTAGCCCCAGAATGACATGTGCAGATAACAGAGGTGCAAGCAAGAGGCACCCCCTAGTTGTGCACTGCG
The DNA here is from genome assembly GCA_004027555.1 of Craseonycteris thonglongyai. Lineage (NCBI taxonomy): Eukaryota > Metazoa > Chordata > Mammalia > Chiroptera > Craseonycteridae > Craseonycteris > Craseonycteris thonglongyai. Next base: position 9,686 of record PVKE010007058.1, on the reverse strand, counting down.
CTGTGTCCCATCTACTAACACCCCACTGGGGAGCGCCCCACCGCAAGTCACATGACTGAGCCGAGTCTGAGCAGGGGGCTACTGCAGAAGGCAACCTGCAGTATCGGGGCCATGTCTGCCATCCACCGCACGGGGACTTGGAGGGGCTGAGGGCTGGGGTGTGGGTAAGTTGCAGATGAGGTAGCAGAGGTCCCAGTGGGTGATCTGGGGGAAGAATGGCCTTGAGGGGCCAATGAGAAGTGACAAGGAACCAGAGAACACTGGCCTGACCAAGGCAGCAGCAGCGGGCTGGACGGATTGATCGTGCCTCGTTTGTGCCGTAAAAGCCCCGGCATCAGGCAGAGGCGCTTGACTGCACAGATGTCACAGATGGCCCCCGGGATATAATTGGCCTTGGCCTCTGCAGAAAGGTTAATTGCTCAGATCACACAGTCTGAAGCTTCTAGGACTGACAGAGCAGCTCCCCAATTAAGGACCCGGAGCTACTGTCTCCTCCGGTCACTCAGCCAGGGCTGTGGTGGGACAGACAAGCCTGATCCTCAGGGAGCTCATAGCCCAGGCGGGACACTAACTAATAAACAAACATTCCAGGGGCTATGACAGACAGGCTTCCAGGGACAGTGGAGGCTGCAAGAGACAGAAAACGCATTCCAGCCAGCTCGAGCCGAAGGAGGCACTTGCTCAGGTCACTCCGGGGAAGGTCTCGGTCATACAAGCTGGGTCCACCGTGCTCTCAGGAGGCAGCTCGTCTCTCAGCGTGGCCTTCCTGTGCCGGCTTTTCTCCGGTGGCCGTGGAGGGGCAGACTTGCCTCCGACAGTTCTAGGCTCCCATCCTTCCCAGCTTAGCAACTGCCAATGGCAAGGGGACAGCTGTTTCTCAAAGTCCCAGGGCTGGCTCTGATTGGCCCAGCCTGAGTCACATGCCTATTCCTGAACCAATCACTGTGGCCTGTGTCACAGTCCAGCTGGAACTGGTAGAGGTAGTTGCCCCAAAAGTAAAGTGACCAGATTTTAACATTGGTAAAGCGGGACATCATTGACCGGGGGTTGGGGGTGGGGGGGGTGGGGGGGGGTTCTTGATTAAAAATTTGGTCTATCTCCCGCCGTTCCCTAGCTTGTTGTGCATTCTTTCCAAAAATCAGGACTTTTTAAAAATGCTGCAGGACGCAGGACAAATTGTTAAAAATTGGGACTGTCCCACCAAAAGCGGGACATCTGGTCACCCTACAAAAGGCATGCTGGACTCGCCCAGGGCACAGGACGGGGAGTGGGTGGCAGAGACTGGGTGTTGCTACCTCCTAAGGTCTTAGGAGTCATGTTGGAGAGGAAGGACCCTTAGGAAACGTTGGGTCTGAGTGCCCATTTCATGGATGAGGAGACTGCGCCAAGAATACTCTGATCATTCCGAAATGAGAAAGCCACCAGGAAGACCATTAAACGATGTCAGAGTAGGGAGGGTCTGGGGAGAGGAAGCGTGAGTTGATGGACAGATTGGGACCTTTCTGATCCTGTCTGAGGAGTTGGCATTTCAGCTGAGCCCTGAATGGAGAAAAGGAGCCAACCATGTGAGGGTAAGAGAGAAGAACATTCCAGAAGGAACAGCTAGATACAAAGGGCCTGAGCCTGAAGCTAACTTGGTCTCTTAGGGACCCAGGCTGATGAACACACCAACATCTCAACATATGGCCCCCGACTCCCCATAAGCAGGGTGAGAGCTGGAGAGGTCAATGCTGCCTTTTGTCTGCAGTTACTCAAAAGCGATACATCTTTCTGCTCGGAGCCCAGGGGTCAGGTCTGGTCACATAGAGCCCTCGGTGTCTGTAAGGGGCCCTGGGGAATGCGGGGATCACGTGCCTGTTTAGTGAGAAGCAAATGTTCCTGCAGGGGAAACCCACTTTCCTTTCACCATCTTCTGCCGGAAACTTATTTGAAAAACCTTTGCCAAATAGACCAGCTAGAAATGCTATCTTATGGATGTTTTAAAGACAATTTTATTGTTTTTGACAGAGAGAGAGACAGAGAAGGGGGAGGGCCCAGAGCAGTCTCCATAGTTGTATGTCATCAGCTTTCGACATGGTTTCGTTCCACACAGGTGGGCGCAGGGCCGCACGGGGCAGGACCTGGGCCAGGGGCCTCCCGCATGGCAGGCATGCTCCGGCAGGAACTGAATTGCTTCCCCCCCTTCCCTGCCACATGGGAAGCACACCCCAGTTCAGCATATGGGTCCCCACAGGCTGGGGCTGTGACTCCATCCTTGGACCTCAGGGCTGCAAAGTGAGCGCTCAACCCACTGAGCCATCCCAGCATCCCCATGGATGTTTTAATTTAGGTTTTATTACTACTGAGTTGCATATGATAAGTTCCATATGATTTTAAGTATGTTCATTTCTTTTTGGTGAGTTATCTGGAAACCTAACCTTTGGGCCTCCTTAAAAACATTTTTTCTTTTAAACCTCCAACATGAGGCATTTGGAAGCTCTGATCTCAAAGGTCCCGTCCAGCCTGCATATTCTCTTGGATCCTCTGATCTTTAAACATAGCAGAGGAAATGCCATTTATATTGGCAAAGGCTTTGTGGGTGCTTCCCAGACGAGAGAATAAACCCCTGAAATTGGTGAGTCTAGACATTTTTAGGATCTTCTGCTAGGTGGAGGTGAGGGGAGGGTAGCAAGAGAAAAGATGCTGTCTGGTTCCAAGGTAATAAAACAGAGACGGTGTGCAAAGAGGCTCAGGCACAATCGGACATCACCCATGAGTGTCCTGCTTTGAAGTTTGTCCTTTGTACTAGAAATAGCCCTTCACACAACCTTGCAGACAAGCCGTAAAAGATTTCTCCGCACATTTTTTTCCTTATTCTGTCTGTTCCTTAGAGACGTTGATGTGTGCTTGAATAGCGTGTTCTCCTTGTGTGGTCTAGCCTAGTGCGTGGCAGGAGTGAAAGAAATGTTGCGTGTTAAGAGTCAGGAGTCCCAGGTTAGAGCCCAACGTGTTACTAGAAGCGGCGTGACCTTGTGGAATTCTTGTTCTCTCTCTGGGGTGAATTTTTACCATCAGAAAAATGAAGTGGCAAGGTCACAGTTATGATTGGATTTTGAGGTCTGTGAAGGGTTGTGCACTGGTTTCCTGGGGCCCTGCCATCACTCAGCTGTGTCTAATTGACGCACATGGTGTGTGAGAACATTCGAATTCATTGCTGATGTTTCAAAATGGGGAGATGTCACAGAAAAACCGAGACTTCTGGCTTCTTTTGAAAAGTTGAAAGACGCGGCCACGCTGGGTACATGCGTCCGCCGGTGGGTTGGAGCGGAGCTGCAGCTTCCCCCTTGGCCCTGAATGAGGCCCTCCAGATGGCTGCAGTCTCACCACGTCCTGTGGTCTCTCTGACCTGGAAGCGGAGTGTCAGTTCTCGTTTGTCATTGTGCCTGTGCCTGTACTTAAGGAAGGCAGTAAAAGATTTCTTGTATCCATGTTCCTTTCAAAGGTAGGGAGAGCACGTGCAAAGGCCCTGAGGTAGAAATGAGTTCTGTTCCTTTGTGGATGAAAAAGAGGCGCAGGGAGGAAGGGAGATAATAAGGCTGGACAGGTGGGTGGGAGCCAGATCACTTGAGTCTCGGGAAGAACTTGGATTTTATTTTGAGTGTGGTGGGAAATTATTAGAGCATTGGAAGGCTTAAAGGAGGGAGATTTGATGTATATTCTAGAAAGCTCCCTTTGACAGCTGAATGGTGATAAATGTTAGGAAGAAAAACAAAAAGGGAAGGGGGCTAGGGAGTAAGGGGGCAATTTTAAATAGTGGGATAAGGGAATGACATTGGGCAAAACTTAGAGGAGGGGAGCGAAATCCAGGAGGAGAGCATTTCAGGCAGAGGGAATGGCAGGTGCAAAGGCCCTGAGGCAGGAGTACGCCTGGTGCATTTAAGGAGCAGCACGTTGCCAGTAGGACGAGATGGGAGTGAGCAAGGGGAGGTGAGTGGGGCGGTGAGGTCAGGTGGTGTGAGGGAGTCAAAGGCCATTGTCCAGGTAGCTGCTGACAGGTGAGTGGATTCTGGACCAGCTGGCGTGCACCCCCAGAATGGCTTCCTGGAGAACCTCAGAGGGTCTCTGTCCTGGCTGTGCCCTCTTGGGGCCTGATCTTCCAAATGTGGAAGTGTAGGGAGGAGGGTGGATGGGCAGTCTGTCCCCTGGGCCTGACACCTGGCTTGCTGTGACCTGGTTGCTCCTTCCAATGTGGAGGCTGCACTCCCGCCTCACCCCTCAGGGTGACTATGCTGCAGGCTTCGCCCGTGACCACTGGCTGGTCATGATGGCGTGGTAGGCCTAAGGGTCCATGGAATCGGGTGGGCGTGTGGCGACCACCTGGTGTGCTTGTCCTGCTGGGACCCGTGTCAGACTAATGCAATCCAGAGTCCCGAGGGCTGAGCCCCCTGACGCTTTGTGGTCAGGCTCCCACCATGGCCTCCAGGAATCCCCGCCTGGGCTCCCCCAGTCAGCCTTGACTCCAGGCTCACCCCTCCCTCCTCTCTCTGCATGGCAGCCAGCAGGAACTTGTGCACCCCCAGATCGGACCCCTGTCCTGGCAGGAGACTCCCGTAGCTCCCCGCTGCCTCTCTGCCCTGCTCCAGCCCTTCAGCGCTTGACCTCTATGGTGCCGCCACACCCACGGTCCTAACGCCTGCTCCCCGGGTCTGGTTTGCCTTTCCTGGACCCCTCTTGTCCTTCCAGAGCCCCTGGAGGCAGCACCTCCTCCAGAAACCCTTGCTCAGGCGGGGCCGTCTGCTGGTGCATCTCCTTGTCTCCCAGGCAGGCGAGAACGCCTTTCACAGGGGCTTTGGCTCCAGCGCAGCACAGCCCGATTAGGACACGGCGGGGTTCTACATGTGAGCGCTCACTGTCTCCACACGGGTCACTGAGTCTTCCCTACAGCCCTGCGGTGGGCGTTGTTTTACAGATGAGGACACTGAGGCCCAGCAGGACTTATATAATTTATCCCAACTCAAGTAGGGGAAGCCGGGATGGCTCAGTGGGTTAAGCGCTCACTTTGCAGCCCCAGGGACTGAGGATCGAATCCCGGCCCTGGCCCATGGGGACCCACATGCTGAACTGGGAGCTCCCCCGGTTCAGTTCTCACTGGGGCGAGACCCCGGCCCAGTTCCTGCCCTGTGCAGCCCCGCCCACCTGTAGAATGAAACTATGTGGAAAAACTAATGCTGTCAACTATGGAGACTGTCCTGGGCCCTCCCCCTTCTCTCTGTCTCTGTCTCTGTCTCTGTATCTCTCTCTCTGTGTCAAAAACAATAAAAAGAAATCTTTAAAGTAGCTGGTGGGTGGAAGAGGTGGCCTTTGACCCCACTCTGTGGACCCTCTCACCCCACCCCCACTGAAATGGAATGAATGAGTGTCACAGAACAAATCCAGATCACCCTGCCCCACACTGCTGCCTCCCTTCCTCCCCCTGAGCTGAAGCTTGAGCCGGCCCCCCAGGTCCCGAAGTCAGAGCCCCTGTCACTGGCCTCTCTAAATAATCTGTCTCCCTCCCCTCAGATGTCACTGGAGGGGCCAGAACCTCCAAAACCGTGGCCTTCTCTCGTCTCTCGGCCTCATCCCCTGGGTGGCCTTCCTAGCGACACCCTCCTCCCTGCCTTGACTTGAGGAGGCTTCTTCGCTGCTGAACTGGTCTGGCTATGTCCTTCCCTCCTGGCTTGTGTCAGCTCTTCATTCATTCATTTAACAAATGCTCTCTGAGCACCTCCTGGGCCAATGTCTGCCACTGTTCTAGGAGACAGCGCCGAACGAGCCAGACAAAATCCCTGGCCACGCAGAACTCTCACAGCAGTGGGTGAGCAGACCACACAGAAGTAGATAAAAAAGGTCACACCATTTCAGATACTGAAATAAAACAAGATGAACGATGGTCATCAAGGAGGGTATTGGGGTGATGGAGTAGCCAGTGACATCTGAGCTGGGAAGCAGTCATCCAAGCAATGCTGAGGGAAGAGCATTCTGGACAGAGGGCATAGCACGTGCAAAGGCCCTGAGGGGGCTGGAGTGGGGGGAGGGGATGCCAAAAGGTAGGCCGTGTCGTGACAACCTGGCAGGGCCTCGAAAGACAAGGCAGTGAGCTGGAGTTTCTTGCAAGTGCAATGGCACATCTCCAGAAGGTGATGACAAATGACAGACGTCATGGTGTTTACATTTGAAAAAGATCTCTGCCTCAAAATATGGCCCAGGCATCAGGATGACCTGGGGTGCTTGTTCAGACTGCAGATTCCAGCCTCTTTCTCACCTTCAGCATCAGACTCTCTGGGGCCAGCTTGGGAATATGCATTTAATAAGCAGTTCACAAATTTGAGAACTGCTGCGTCAAGCAGAGACTTTTTTTTTTTTTTAAGATTTATGTTATTGTTTTTGACAGAGAGACAGAGAGAAGGGGGAGGGCCCAGAGCAGTCTCTATAGTTGCAAGGCCTTCGTTTTCTACATAGTTTCATTCCACAGGTGGGTGGGGGACTGCACAGGGCAGGAACCGGCCGGGGACCTTCGCATGAGAAGCACACCCCGGTGAGAACCGAACTGGGGGCACACCCCAGCTCAGCATATGGGTGTGCACAAGCTGGGGCTGGGATTTGATCCTTGGAGCTCGGGGCTGCAAAGCAAGCGCTCAAGCAGCTAAGCCATCCTGGCTTCCCCTAGGCAGAGATTCTTAACTTGGAAATTCCCAAGAGGTTAGTGGAGAGAATTCAGGGGATTCAAGAACTTGAGTGGCAAAATATTACATCTTTTCTCTCACTAGCCACTAATTAATTGGCAGTTAGTATTTCCCTCTGTGATGCATGGAGTCCTAAACCTACCTGGGACTTTTCACCAATGGGCTTCACAGTTTTATGTCACATTACTGGCTTTGCAGAGGTCTTGAAATAACACTTCCTTCCTTGCTACTTCCAAGTTGTGGATGTTATTAGACTTGCACTAGATCTTGTTATTTCATGCATTAGTGAAGATGCACATAGGTTAGCATTATAATGCAAGTTTTAAAAATGTCTTGATAGCTCTATTGCAATATAGTCTCCTTGGCAATCCTCTGTATGTTTATTTCATTCATGGAAAACATTATTCCAAGAAAGCACATAGGCTTCATCAGATGCCATCGGGGTGCATGGCCTAGAGAGGCGTAGGAGCCCTGCAGAGAGCTGGCCCTGCCCCTTCATGCCTCAGTGTGCTCACCTGCAAAGTGGAGCCTGTAGTGCCTCACTCATGCTTGTTGGAAGGGACCCACCAGGCCCCCCGGGGGACATCAGGAGGCACCCTTCTCCCACTGGTACACCAGGGGTGCTGGGCTGGCTGGGCTTTGGATTCCAGCTCTTTCCCTTACTAGCTGGGATCCTTGCCTGGGTACTTAACCTCTCTCTGTGCCTCAGTTTCCTCTCATCTATCATGTGAAAGCACCCAAGTCATAGGGTTGCTTTAAAGATGAAAGGAGTTTCTATTTATAAGGGCCTAGCACCATGCTTGGCACTGCTTGGGTGACACAGAAGGTAGTCATCATTATCAGATGTGTGTCTCACCCCTCAGGTTCCCGGAGGGCTGGATCCAAGCCCTGTTCACCTGTGTACCCCCCGTAGTAGTTGACACAGAGTCTGGGTTTGGGACATTGGTTTGGTGCCATTACTGCTATTTTTCAGGTTTAAGGGAGGAGTGACAGTTCCTTTAGAGATCTGGGTTGAAGAGGTCATGTCAGAATGCTCTCAGGGCCACGAGGACCCCAAATTCAGAAGGGGCCCGGGAAGGCCAAGGGCAGTGGACTAGAGCATGCCTGGTCTTGGGGTCCTGGGCAAATATTGAACCCACTTGGACAGTCTACCCACCATCACTCAGCCTGGTTCAGTCAGGCTTGAGACAGATTCTTGGCTTTCTTCTTTCTCAGCTTCAGCGTTCTCATTTGTTAAATGGAGACAGCTATAGCATTATTGAGGCCAATCATGAGCTGCACCTGAATTATGCCTCTTTACATGTCTCCTTTAAGTCTTACAACCTCCCTTTCATGTGGATGAGGAAACTGAGGCTCAGAGAGGTGAAGTAACTTGCCCAAAGCCACACAGCCCATCAGCAACAGAGCTGGGGTTGGCCTGCAGGTGGTCTGGCTGTCTAGGCCATGCCCTTAACCACGGGGTAAGAAAGCATTTTCCTTCTTTTCCTCCCTCTGCAGTGGCCAGCACCATTACATGTTCACAGGTGTGTTTTTGAGGGGACTGCTTTCCCTGCCAGCAGCTGGAGAGGAGGCAGCGGGGTGTCTGGGAGGCGGTCCTGACACCAGGCCTTGAGGGCGCTCTGTGCCGACCCCCTCCCTGAGCCCTGCCCCTCGCTGCCCCTGACTGCACACCGCAGGCTTTACCTGGCCGCTTCCCTCCAGCGGTCACTGGGAAAGACCTGGCTGTGCTCTGGGGCGGGTACCTGGGCCTGGCCCTGGGCGTTGAGCGCAGGCGGGGCCTGTGGGGAGCAGCCCCCACCCAGCTCCAGCCCTTGTCCCCACGTCCCCATGAGGGAATCAGCCCTGCTCTGTCTGCCAGATTTCCAGAAGAATCTGGATTTGCATGTGGTTTTCCCATTTTTAAATGTTGGCATCTAATTTGAAAATTTTTTAAATATCACATATACTAAGAGAGGCGGAGAGACAGAGTGCAAAGAAACAAACAATAAAGGAAATAGAACAAAGACTCTCAAAGGCTTGTCTTCAGGCGAGTTTGTAACTTCTGATCCACTTGTCTTCAGCAACCCATTTTAGCGATGGGGAAAGGGAGGCCCAGAGAGGTGACAGGACTTGTCCAAGTTGATGGGATTGGGGTGGGGTAGGGGCCAGATCTCAACCTCGGGGTCTATGTTCTTCCCACCATACCACCCTCCTCCCCAGGCCACAGCCTGTGTGGCCAGAGCTTATTTTCAAGGCCAGTTTCTGGATCCCACAAAGAAAGATCACTGTAGTCTGATGCTGAAGGCCAAGGTGACACATCTCAAAAGCTCAGGGACTGTCCTAGGATTCCACAAAGATGCTTCTAAGGGCACGTCTGCAAGACCCATTTGTAAATTCACAGGGACTAGGCCTTGTGGAACTCCAGGGGCAGTAAAGCATTGTCAGAATTCATTCCACTGATAAACTAGTTTGTCCCCGGTGAGAACAGAGAAGGACTTGTTTTTCTGGGCCCATTTGCCAGCTTGGTACACTGTTTTCGGAGGAAGGTTTTGCAGCATGGTCTCATTTAACTTGCCCAGAAAATGTGTGATATTAGTGGTGTTGATTCCATCTTATAGACTCTCTGAGTCTGAGGCTCAGAGAGGTTAGGGAAAGGTCCAAGGTCAAATTCAGACCTGCCTGACCTCCAAGTCCAGGCTCTCTCCACCTCAGTGACACATCTACCTGAAAGTGGTGGAGAGCATCCTTCTTGGCTGAGGTCTGTCTGAGGGGGTCAGGAGAGGCTTCCTGGAGGAGGTGATCTTGAATGAAGGAAGGTGTCCTGGCTTCTTATTGCTGCCATGACAGAGTAGCACAGGCTTAATCGCTTAGCATGGATGTGCTCTCTTTTTTATTTTTTTATTTTTTATATTATTATATTTTATTGTTAAATTTAATGGGGTGACATTGGTTGGTAACAATCAGTTTCCCAATGGACAACTCCACATCACATCACCCATGCAT
>PVKE010007057.1:0-52009 GCA_004027555.1 Craseonycteris thonglongyai | reverse complement strand
CTTCAGTGCATATTTATTTCTATTTTACTTTTTGACAGATAGAGAGAGAGACAGAGACAGAGACAGCTAGAGAACCGAACTGTGGGAACTCCCCAGTTCAGCACGTGGGTCCTGCCTGGGCCGGAGCCGGGATTCGATCCTCGGTCCTCGTGGCCTCAAAGCGAGCGCTCAACCCGCTGAGCCGTCCCGGCTTTCCCCATAATTTCTTCTTTTAATAACTATGATTTTGGTGTCATATCTAAGAACTTCTAGCCTAGCCTTGCCCCAAAGAATACAAAGAAAAAAGGAGGTACATCATAATCCACCTATTAAAAGCTAGGAATAGAGAGAAAAATCTTAAAAGGAGTCAAGATAAAAAGTATATTAAATGCAGGTGCTGAGAGGGAAGATACAAAAATAATAATGTTTTAATTTCATGTATCTGTCTTCATACCCACACACATGCGCATGCACACACGGAGTTGACCTTATACAATTGGAGTGCTGGTGAAGCCGACTCTCTAAGGCTAGCACTGGAGCTTTAAGTGCAGAAGACAGGCAGAACAGGAAGAGGACAGATCGACAGGAGGAGGGAGGGCACACAGGAAGTGGACAGGCAAACAAGAAAGGAAGATGGATGTAAAGTGTGGGAGAGCAGGAACAATGTGGAGTTCACAAGGACAGAGGGAAGCCCCTGTCAGTTCCCATTGCCTCGGATCCTGAGGGGATGAGAGCCCTACAGAGTCTGAGGCCCCTCATGATGGAGCTCATCACACACACCTGGCTCAAGAGTCATAAAAGAGGGCTGTTGGGGCAGGTGGGGCTGTTGGAGGTCCAGCTGCTATCTCACACCAAAGGGGTCATCTAGCAGAATAGATAGCAATGTGCGTGAGCTGCAAAAATTTCCCCTAAATCTCACACAAGACTCTCTCCTATGGCCCTCCCTAATCAAAAGCATACAGGGAGAGGAATTCTGGGAACTACGACTGAGCATTGCCACCACTATGTGATATTTCTGTTTATTTTAGCAAAAATTTAATAAAGGGGACATGGTGCTAAAGATATCTGAAAACATCTGGAAAAAGCACCAAGCGTAATTAATACACAGATCTAATTCATTGTGGGGTCCATGCCCCACAAAAAGTTTCAGTAATTTTGCTTAATGGAGATTATATCCAGCTAGGCCCCAGTGAAAAACAAGCCCCTTTTGGGTGGGGTTTTGATGAGAATCTATCAAATGAACACAGGCAAGGGCAAGGTGAAGTGAGCCGAGAAGGAAAACTGAGGCCTCCGTAATAAGCAGTGGCAGGAAGCCTTTCCTTGCCAAGGCCCTGAGCAAAGAAGAGCTCTGTGGGAGCTGTGGTGGTCAGGAATGCAGGGACAGCAGAACCTCTGAGTCACCTGGAAAGGGTAGACAAGAAATACCCTGACTCAGTCTCATCCTGCCTTCGGGACTCAGAGCAGATAGAATGGTTGAATATAGGAGGACACACGATGGATGAGTGACTAGCCCCATGAAGGATATCTAATTCAGCCAAACTTCCTGACATTTTACCAAAGAGCCTGGAATAGTTACGGCGATAAATAATCTGGTGGAGGGTTTACATTTTCTTGTGAAACTTGCTCTTTTCCACTGGTGGTGAAACATATCTTGACAGATACCATTAATTTTCATTTTGCCTCAAATTGAACACTGCCCTATAAATTAGTTTCATAGCAAAGAGTGACTCAACTCTTAATAAAAGTGATTTATAGAAATCTGCCATGTTCTCACTTGGCTACTCATAAAATTTCTGTGTGTAGTCAATTTCCATAAGTGTTCTGAGTCATAATAACTCATGGTCAGGCACTGAAATGAGATTCAACTATTCTAAAGGTGAAAGTGTATAAGGGTTAATGTGCCATTCAAGTAATAATAGAAGAAAGCCAGCAGCTCAACAATGCACTTAATTCAAAAAGTTAGTGGATTTAAACTCATAAAGTTATTGCCATAATAAAATGCTCCTCAAGTGCACTCTTAAGTATAAGTTTAAAAAGTCAAGCATGAATCTCTGGCTATTTCTTTGGACTACATTTGGGGCCCTTCCTTTCTTCCTTCCTTCCTTCCTTCCTTCCTTCCATCCATCTTTTTCTATTTTCAAGCACTTTCATGTACACTGTTTTATTTAATCCTGAATAGAGGTATGATCCCCATCATGCAAACGATGACAATGAGACCCAGGAACTTTAAATAGCTTGCTCACTGCATCCAGCTAGTAAAAGTACAACCCATAAATAAAAAGCAGATAACCTGCTTCCAAGCCCTCCCTACTTTAATAAAATACTCTGTAACATTTTTAAAAGGCTGTTTACCTGCTTGCTGACTCTGTAACCTATACTTTCTGTGACCTTCTGACTTCATGCCTATGAAAGTCCTTCCTTGCTAGAGGGATGTTAATACAGTCTTATAGAAAAACCATTAGTTTTAAAATTTCTTTGCAGACTTATCAGCTCCACGAAGATTTAAAAAGTGCAAGTGGGAGCAGTAACCTTTCAAAACCACTCTTTAGGTAGTGATAATAAATTGGCTATCAGTACAGAGGTCATTGAATGCACCTAAAACATATAAAACCAGCTCCTTAAATCAGCTCAAAAGAGGAGTCTTGCTAAAAGTCTGTGTGTGTCTATTTAAATTTCAACAAACCTTGTGGAAATCATGGTAGAGTGTAAGGTTTTCTCGGACATGCATTTTCAAGACAGTGTACTCCCACTTGCTACTTCCTCACCTCATCTACAATAAAAATAATAATGGTGCCAAAAATGTATACTCATTTTAAGAGATGCTATCTATGTATTACTTTTCAAAGTTAAATTTGAATTATAGTAGCAATGTATAGTATGATGTTCCCATTTCATCTTTATTGGTATATACTAAGTATTACAATTTTATTTTATTTTATGCCTTTTATTTTTTTATTTTTATTTTTTATTTTTATTTTTTTTTAACTGAACTGGGGGCCTCACCGCATTTGGGAAGCACACCCCAGTTCAGCATGTGGGTCCACCTGGGCCGGAGCCGGGATTTGATCCTCAGTCCTCGGGGCTTCAAAGCGAGCGCTTAACCCACTGAGCCATCCGGCTTTCCCTTATGCTTTTTAAAGATTTATTGTTTTTGACAGAGACAGAGAGAAGGGGGAGGATGCAGAGCAGTCTCCATAGTTGTACGTCATCAGTTTTCGACATGGTTTTTTTCCACACAGGTGGATGGGGGCTGCGTAGGGCAGGAACCAGGCCGGGCCTCCTGCATAGGAGGCATGCGTCCTTGAGCCAGGGGCTGAACTAGGGGGCGAGAACCAAACTGGGGGCCTCGTGCGTGGGAAGCACACCCCAGTTCAGCATATGGGTCCTCACTGGCCGGGGCCGGGATTCGATCCTTGGACTCGGGTCCTGCAAAGCAAGCACTCTATCAGCTGATCCATCCCAGCATCCTCTAATTTTATACTGTTAATGTGTAGATTGGGTGGGATTTTATAGTCTGTAACCATAGGACTTCATACCATGTTTATGTAAATAACATTGCATTCGTATTATATTCAGGTAACATTAAAGTAGAAATAATTTGTCAATACTGGGTGCCATATATTCTTTTGGGGTCCACTGGTTACTTGAGTTGGAGAGATGATGTACTAGTACCATGAAAGAAGTAAGGTGTGACTAGATTATGTCTTTCACTTACGTTTGCATTGCCATCAATTCTGATTTGCAGGGACATTTGTTTTGTAAATGTCTTTTTGTTACTAGGGATGTGGTAGCAAAAGTTCCTGTTTCATAATTCACCTTTGCCCATCACCAACTTGTAGAAAACGGGTTTAAAGAAATCAGCAGGAGCGGCCCGCTTTCAACACTCAGAGCAAGTGGGGCAAGGTGGCCATACCAGCTTTTTCCTACCAAAGACTGCTGCTCACACTAGGGGTGCACAAGTAAGGCAAGCAGCTGCGAACTGAGAGGAACACCTGTCAGCTTTCCCACGCTCTCCTCGACAACACCATCCTCCCAACGGCAGGTATACTCAAGGGAAGACTGTGTCCATTGGACGTATAAGTTCACTGCTCAGATTTCAATTTGTTTTCACTGTTTCTTTTAGTAAGTTCATCGTATGCCTCATCTAAAACATTTTGTTTCTTGTGGTGTCGATATTGTACTTTTCAGTTTTCTTTAGGGTTACTGAAGGGATGCTGGCTACGATCCATGAACTCACAGCAGTCGTAAACCATATTTAAAGAGGGAACCCATCCATCTGAAAAGTGTGTTAAAAGAAAAAGTAAGGCACAAGGACATGGAGCTGCAGCAAGGGGACGACATGGATGAGGAGGAGGAAAAAGAGAAGAAAACCATGTCTCAGCACCAAAGTAAGGCTTTTGGGAGTAGAAATACTATATAGTATCTAAACAGAGAGCACAAATCATATGGACATAAAACTGTTTACTCTTTTTGTGAAAATTACACTTGTTGAGAACTAATTATTCAAATTCAAAAACAGTATTTAAAAAATTAGGACTAAACTACTATCTGTGAAAGGTACAACTTATTTGTTACCTTCTGTTCATGCTTTTGTTTCACTTTTATCAGTTCCGCAGGACAGGGGCATGGTGCAAAAAGGGGTTTACCAGAAATGAGTATTGAGTAACAGTCTCATTGTAAAATACTTTTGCAATCTGTTATGCAAAATCACAGTTTGCAGAAAAATTGGTTTCCCTTAAGAGCTATTAAGCAGATCAATTTCTACTCTCTAGACCAGATTTCTTTTTAGCCCAATTTGTTTCACAGAAAATGTTCTATTTGTATGCATAAAGCAGCCAGTACATGCTAAATTTCAGACCTTTTATGAGTATGCCAATAATTCAGAGGGAAGTTTTCACTTAATTGCAATTTGGGTTCAAATAAGAATACAACAATATCATTTCAGGATTATAGGCAGGAAAAATTTTAATTTATTCCAAAATAGTACAAGTTTCACCACTTGAGTTATATCCCTCCTTGTGCACTATGCACAGAAAACTAAGCTTATTGAACAACAAAAACTCAGCTTTTCTATGAGAGTTATTTGTTACATATATATATATGTGTGTGTGTATATATGTGTATATATGTTGGGTTTTTTTTAAGTAATTTTTCTAAGCTTGTTTAGATTTTGATAGTGCTCTTTGAGCAGAGGTAACAAGATAAAAGAAATCATTTGCTTTGAAAGGCCTTATTTTGGGGTTCTTCCTAGGTCATTAACACCATTCTTGGAAACTTTATTGGTGTTTAAGAACATGAACTTTTTGTCAGACACTAGGATTTGAACCCACGGTCCTTTGCTTGCTGGTGTTAGGACAGCAGACAGGAGACTTTAAGGCTCATTTCCTCCTCTATCATATGGAGCTGAGTGGTGCTCACCTTGTACATTCCTGATGAAAATTAAATAAAATAACATATGAAAATGTCAACAGAGTGCATGGTAACTGAACAATAAGTATTGGCATCTTTAATATGGTATTAGCATTCTGGGGTACATATTTATGCATATATGTATGTATATATATTTAAAGTTTTATTTATTTTTTTATTGTTTGAGAGAATGAGAGAGAGAGAAAGGAAAAGGGCCCAGAGCAGTCTCCATAATTGTACATCATTAGTTGCGACATAGTTTCATTCCACATGGGTAGATGTGGGGCCATGGGGGTGAGAGCCAAACTGGGGCCTCCGCTTGGGAGGCGAGAACTTTCCATGCCATCCTGGCAGTTACCAGTTGTGCTGCAGTTCAGCATATGGGTTTGTATGGGCCGGGGCTGGTATTCGATCCCTGGACCTTGCAGTTGCAAGGCAAGCACTCAACCTTCTGAACTATCCAGGCATCCCCTATATATTTTTTAATGATCTGATGTTTGCTAGTCATTATATATTTAAAGCTTGAGCTTTAAGGGTGTCTTAATCCATTTGGGCTATATGCTCTAACAAAAATACTCTAGCCTGAGTAGCTTAACGTCCACAGTTCATTTCTCACAGTTCCGGAGGTTGGGAAGTCTCATGAGTAGATTGAGTCACTAGCAGATTCAGTGTCTGGGAGAGCCTGCTTTCTGGTCAGGTGACCGTCTTCTCACTGTGTCCCCGAGTCTCTGAAGGGGTGAGGGAGCTCTCAGGGGTCTCTTTCACAAGGGCACTAATCCCATTCTTGAGGTTCCACCCTCATGACTTAGTCACCCCCACCTCCTGAGGCACCTTTTCCTAATGTCCTCGCCTTTGAGGGAGACATGGACTTTCAGTCTATAGCAAAGGGTTAGAAACTATCCTCTGGGCAGCTGTGTGTATTGAATAATGATGCTTGTTTGTAGTACAGAGGTACAGGTTTCCTCACCTAGTTAGAGGTGATTTAAAGATAATTAGATATTAAACTATTTAAAACCTATATACTTTATAGAGTCTTACTTATATATCTTCAAAGGTTACAGTTTATGTAGAGAAGCTATATGCAAGAAGACTTGCCTATGAATCTAAGAATCTTTTTTTCTAGTCTGAGAGTACTGGAGAAAAATTATATCAGATGACATACAACATGATTTCTTCATAAAGCTAACTAGTGGGTTGAAATCAGGAGATAATAGCAATAGGGAACATTTCTGTAAAGACTTTTGATATACAATTTTCAGAATTTGGACACTATGCTTTAGCTGTTAATTAAGGATGCTGTATCAGTTAGGGTTTTGACATAAAAGTGATGGCATATTCAAATTAGAATAATTCAAGGGAAGCTTATAAATAAGGGAACTATTATAAAAGAGTAAGCAGGATGAAAACCTGCTTAGGGACGTCTGAGCTCTCATACCCACGGCCTGAGACTCATGAATGGGGAGCTGTATTTGGAGCCAGGAAGGAGAGGAATCCTGTAGAATAGAACACCTGAGAGAACAGTGACCTTCTGTTGAGGAACACAGACAGCCCTTCTGTTTGCCACAAATTCCTTGACCTTACCACCTGCTTCTGCTTTCTTGCTAGAGGTCCCTAGTGGCCAAGCCCAAGGGAAGTCAAAAGCCACAGGACCCTGTTTGAAAAATCCATTCGGATGAAACTCCCAGGGTCAAGGGGCAGGATGGAGGAAAGAAATTGGATCTGAAGAGGCAAAAAGAAAATACCTGCCCACAGGATGACAATATGGAAATCTAGAACTTACATTTTCTTGTTATTACAATCACTGGTGGCAAGTGTTTATAAAATGGAGTCATAGCTTTATAAACATGCACTGGACAACATCCTGATAGGAATTAAGTTATAAGCTACCGTTCAAACAATGGGAAGTAAGACTATCGCTTAAAATCTGTGTTCTGTTAAAAAAAAAGAAAAATTCTTTAAAACTCTATTGGGGCGAGATACATATTCCTATATCTCATTATGCCTGGGTGCCACCCTTTAAAAATGCTATCTCAGAGCCCTGAGCTGGCCCAAGTTCAGCTCAGTGTTTGCTTCGGTCCTTCATTCACTCATCAGTCAACAAACATTTATTGAGAGTCTCCAATGTCCTGAGTATTGTGCTAGCCTTCGGGTAAAAAGTAGTAAATGGAAGAGATATCACTTCCCCTGTGAATATGAGACTATTTTTTGAAACTTATGTTTAGTAGATAAGTATTTTGAATGATGTAGAGAAATATTTAAATAGTTTTTTAAGTCTGTGTTATTATTATTTTTTTCATGTTTCTCACCGTTTCTTCAATCAGGTTTTCATTCAAAATTAGCTGTCCAGAGTGATTTGATCTTTATGGAATAAAGAAATGTCAGTTTATACCGCAGGCTTCTTTTCTTCTATGGCGGGTTTCTTTTCTGCGGGCTTCTCCGCTATGGGCCTCTTGGTAGCTGCTGCCCCTTTTTTCCCACCAAAGGCTTCTTCTGCTTCGTGAAGTCAGCAGACTTTCCTTTCTTCTCTGCCACAGGTTTCTCGCCGGAGCCCCCTTCTCACCTGATATGGCATCTAGTGTTGCTGCTACTTTATTGCTGGGAGCTGGTGGTTCTGGTGAGGAATGGTGTTCTGGCACGTGGTCTTTGCGTGTGGGATTAGCTTCAACATGGTTCTCAGGTTTTTCAGTGGATTCTTCTGCAGGGCTCTGTGATGCATTTTCTTGCGTGGTGCTCCGAGGGCCCTTGGGGTCTCTGGGCTTTTCAAGATGGTGCGCAGATCTGTACTGAGTGTCTTGTGCGTGGGAAGGTGGTAGTTACTCCTGAGGGAGGCGGCTTTAGCCAAGTGCCACACCGACTAACTTGCAGAAAGCACGTTCAGTCCAAATGCAGAAGCAGCGCACATGCCCGCCAGGAGCAGGTTCAGAGCAGGTTAATCTAAGTTTGCTTAGATGAAGCAGAGCAATTCCAGGGATGTTTCTGAAGGCTACGATGATGCCATTGTCCTCATTACAGGTGATGTGAGGTCCCTGTGCTGGATAGGAGGATGGTTTCTCCTTTAGTCCTTGCCAGCTCTTGTTCTCTAAGAAGCATTGACCTTTTTGATATCATTTTAGACCTTAAGATTCTTAAGAAACAAAACTGCCTTCTTGTAGTCTTCATCTTTATCTTCAACCACCAAAGGCAGTTCAGGAACTTCCTCAGTACGATGACCTTTACACCTGACCAGTGCTGGTAAAGGCACAAGCAACCAGGGCAGAGGGGGTGGCATGTCGCTTCTGTGTTTTGTTGGTTAAATATGCAGCCCCCATGGGACATACTGCCAAAAGCACCCTGGCCAGATGGTCCCACCTCCTCGATGCTGGGAATTCAAGCCACAGCTCTGCCAGTACCCCCCACGACCTAGCACTGGTGTGACGACCTGCCAACTCACTGACAGCACAGGGCTGTCTGTTGTTTGTGCAAGTTGGTGTGAACAGAGTTCACAGTATCTGGTTGAAAGGGAGCTTGGAAAGCAGCAGGTGAATTAACATTTTTGCCAGATGATTTCCCTTTTCAGAGTACACTTGTATCAGGGGATGAGCACACACCTTGGCATGGAGAGGAGACAGCTGTGCTGTCAACCCGGTGACTCCCAGAGGAAAAGGGGTCTGTGTTCCTAAAGGTAATCATCAAGAGCAACATGCCCATTAACGGTCCAAATACAAGATTTAAACATAAACACGTGAGAGCTCACAGAGCAGCCAGTTGGAAGCAAGGTGAAGGCAGGAGAAAGTGATGTCCCAAATTAGACTGGCAGGACAAGGGAGAAGAAAGTTCTCCCTTACCCTGCTTTTTGTTCTATTCAGGCTTTCCCCAGATTGATGAGGGCCACCCACATTGTGGAGTGCAACCTGTTTTACTCACTCTACCCATTCAAGTTGAATATCATGCAGACACACCCCAAATATTATTTAACAAACTAGCTTGAGCACCCTGTGGCCCAATAAAGTTGACACATAAAGTTAATTATCCTAGCTTCCTCACTGAGTGGCCTGCTCCCTTCCGTGTCCCCTAATCTATCCTCAACCCAATAGGAGTATGAAAAACAAAACAAAAAAAGACATCACTCCTCTGCTAAAAATTCTTCAGTCTTCTCATCACAATCAAAGTAAAATTTAAAAATTATCATGACCCCCCAATGCCCTACATATTCCATTCCCCACTGCTTGCCCCACCACCGGTCACCACCTGCCACTCTTCCCTGACTCAGTGTGTTCTACCTGCACTGCTGTTACTCCAAGAAGCCAAACGTTGCTCTTTTTTTTGTTTTTTGGGTTGTTGTTTTTTTTATTGTTTTTGACAGAGAGAGAGAGAGAGAGAGAGAGATACAGAGACAGAGACAGAACTGAACTGGGGGAACTCTCCAGTTCAGCATGTGGGTCCACACGGGCCAGGGCTGGGATTCGATCCTCGGTCCCTGGTGCTGCAAAGTGAGCGCTTAACCCACTGAGCCATCCTGGCTTCCCCCCAAACATGCTCTTGCCTCAGGACCTTTACATTTGCAGATCCCTCCAGCTTGAAATAGTCTTTTTTTTTTTTTTTAAGATTTATTTTATTGTTGATAGAGAGAGAGAGACAGAGAGAGACAGAGAGAAGAGGGGAGGGTCCAGAGCAGTCTCCATAGATGTACATCATAAGTTTTTGACATGGTTTCCTTCCACACTGGTGGGCAGGGGTCACACAGGGTGGGAACTGGGCTGGGCGCCTCCCACATGGGAGGTACGCCCCCTCAAGCCAGGGGCCAAACTGGGGGGCGAGAACCAAATTGGTGGCCTCCTGCATTGGAAGCACAACCCAACTCAGCATATGGGTCTACATGGGCTGGGATTTGATGCTTGGTCCCTGGGGCTGCCAAGCAAGCAGCTAACCTGCTGAGCCATTCTGGCTTCCCTTTGAAATAGTATTAACCCAAATATCCACATTTCTTGCTCCTTAAAGAGTTTTCTTACCTTAGAAGTCTTTGAAATATATGTGTGTGGACACACACATACGTACATACATATAATACATACATAAATACACCAGAGGTACCAAAAAATGTATACACATTTTAAGAGCTGTTATCCAGGTACTACATAAATACTGATGGTGACCACTTTGAGCACTTCTTGTCATTGCAGAAGTCAAACGTGACTTGTATTCATCTTTTGTTATTGGTATATATTATTACAAATTTATTTTTATTTCTCTTTTTAAAGATTTATTTTATGTTTTGAGAGAAAGTGAGAGGGAGAGAGAGGGTGAGGGAGTGGCGGGGTGGGGGTGGGGGTGCCCCAGAGCAGTCTCCACAGCTGTACATCATTAGCTGTGACATGGTTTCATTCCACACGGATGGATGTGGGGCTGTGTGCTGCACAAACCCAACCAGGGGCCTCCCCCATGAGAGGCGAGAACCTTCTCTGCTGACCGAATCCGGCTGTTACCAGTTGCATTGCACTTCAGCATATGAGGTTTGCAGGAGCCAGAGCCAGCAACTGAACCCCTGGACCTGCAGTTGCGAGGCAAGTGCTCAATCATTAAGCTATCCCAGCATCCCAAAAGTATTATTATACAATTTTAATAGTTTTTTCCTTCCCTAAAATGTGTATACATTTTGGCTTCCTCTGTATAGTGTGTGTGTGTGTGTGTGTGTGTGTGTGTATGCTTATTATAACCGCTCATCTGTCTTATTTTGCTTTATTTTTAAAATAAACTTTACTTTTTTGCAATGTTTTAGATTTACCCCAAAATTACAAGGATAGTATAAACACTCTTCCCTATCACTATGGTCTTATATTAGCATGGTGGATCATCACAACTCATGAACCAATCTTGACACTGCAGAACTAATGCAAGTCCATACTTTATTCAAATTTCCATCGTTTTTACCTAATGGCATTTTTCTGCCCAGGACCCCATCTCAGCTACCACATTACATCTAGTTTTCATGTCTCCTCAACCTCCTCTAGGCTCTGGCAGTTTTTTGGGCTTCCTTTGATTTTAATGACATTGACAGCTTTGAAGGGTATTGGTCAGGTGTTTTGTAGAATGTCCTACTATTGGAATTTGGTTGATGTTTTTCTCATAAGACCAGGGTTATGGGTTTGGGGGAAGAAGCCCACAGAGGAGGTAAAGTGCCATTTTTACTGTGTCCTATCCATACTGTCAATATGATCCATGACTGTTAAAGCTGACCTTGATCACCTGACTGAGGCGGTGTTTCTTAGGTATCTCCAAGGTAACGTTACTGTTTCCCTCTACAGCATAGTGAGCTTTTGGGGAGGAAGTCACTATGTGCAGTCCGTGATTAAGGAGTGGGAAGTTCTGCTTCTCCGTTTTGAAGGTGGAGTATATATAAATTATGTATACAATTTATATGCATAAATTATTAGTAATTCTTCTGCAGGGGAGATTTAGCTCTTCTTCACCATTTATTTATTTATTTAATTCATTCATTCATTCAACCGTTTATTTATATCATTATGGACTCATGGATTTCTTCATTTACTTTACGTTGTAATCCAATACTACTTTATCTTGTAACTCAGATGTTTCCAGCTTTGCCCATCAGGAGCTCTTGCATTGGACTTGACATTCCCCTCCAGTGCAGGACTTTCTTGAGCACTTCTGAGCTTTGAAGCCTCAGCCTTATGTTTTTCTCTTTTTACTATTTAATTGCTTAATTATTTGTTATATTGATTGTGGTGACATTGGTTAGTAAAAATTACATAGGTTCCGGGTGTACAATTCTATGGTACCTTCTCTGTATGTTGCATTATGTGATCACCTCCCAGAGTCAGTTCTCCATCACCATATATTTGCTCAGCCTTATTTTTGACGATACTTATCACACAATATACCTCACATAATATACACTTGTCTGTCTTACCCCAATGGAATGCCAGGTCCTCCGGGGCTGGGTCTTCCGGTATTTTTGACCACTGGTTGTATGCTCAGTGCTATAATAGACACTCAATTGGTGTTGACTGAATGAATGAACCCAGCTGGTGTTAGGCCCACCTGGGAGGGGTGAGTCTTGGTGAGTTCTGGGCAGGTGGCGCTCAGCCTCCGGGTGACGCGCAGCCTGAGGGTGACCAGCAGCCTCCCCAGCTTCCAGGACGCTGCTAGAGTGTCACCTAGAGTGTCACCGCAGGTGCAGGGCCGGCAGCCGCCTCTCACGGTCACACCCACACTCTGCAAATGTCCCCGCCGCTGGAAACTCACCCGATGACCCACGTCACCGGCGCAGCGGGGATTCCTGGGGAAAGTCCGGCCCCTCCAGGCGCGAAGGAGGGAGACGGGGAGGTGAGTGACGTGTCCGGGGGGCAGCATTCACCTGCGGCCTCTGGGGGCCCGCAGGGGAGGGAAAGAGGCCGGCGCGGGTCCGAGGGACTCCCCGCCACCCGGAGCGCAGGGACTCCAGGTGGGGCGGGACGTGCGTGGGGACCGGGTGCTGTCTTCCCGGGGCGGAGCCTGGTCCCCAGCTGCCGGCGCTTCCGACGCCGAGAGGGCTGGGCCGGCAGCGCCGAGGAGCTCCCGCCGCGGTGCAGTTGCCGCCGGACACGCCGGGCGTCGCTCAGCAGGTCTCCTTCCCCCGACGGCGCCCGTGCAGGACGGGGCTCCTCGGCTGGCACGCCCCGGCCCGCTCCTGGTTCGTTTTTCTCTCCGTGGGTCTCTCTTTCTCTCCGTAACCGCCCCCGGGCGAGGGCGCCCCTGGTGGGGGACTGGCTGGCGCGGGGGCTCGAGGGGTGCCTCTGGGGGCGGGGGTTCGGGTCTGGCCCCAGGGCCCAGGGCGCCCCCTTGGCACCTCGGGGGACACGGCGTTGGGGTTCTCATACTGCGCGCAGTGACCTTTTTCTCCCATGCGGCAAGGGATTGCTCCTGTAGTGCTTCTAGAAAGATATGTGTTGATAGGCTTCCCTAACATCCCGACTAAGACTGTTTTTGCTTTAAGTCGAAAGGCTGGAAGTGGCTTTATTATTATCATTTTTTTAATTAGTGAGGGCATTACTTCGGTCTGATCATCACTTCCTATTAGGTTGCACTTTCTCAAAAATGCTTGGTTTGACATCTGACTCAGGAGACAGGAAACACGGAGAAGCGGATACAGCTCCTTCCAAGCCCACGCAGGACTTACCTTCAGAAGCATGAAGACAAGACGGAGGGGCAGCGCCCAGGAGAACCACAGGCTCCCAGAGGGGACGCTGGACCCCGCTGGGATCTGTATTATCACTTCCTGTGGTTCTCACGCGCCTGTTGAAGCGTTTCTCAGCAAAGGGAGGAGTTGTTATTTCTACACGGGTGTCCAAAAATGAGTCACAGGGCTGCTCTCTTAATGGTGAAACTTGGTTAATGAACTTCTGAAAAGCGAGATTTGCTCTGGCTGCATTTAAAATAAGACGAAGAGGTGAAACAGGTACACTGTTTCACTAGGGCGGGTGATATAGGAAGTAACAATAAGTTTTCAGTTTCCTAAAGCGCCTGATGGTACAACATACCAACCAACTAGGGTCACTGGGCTGATGGAGGTAGGATCATTATTAAAGTCACCTGCTTTGCCACAGCGGCCCAAGAGAAATTAATTTTATTATTCAAGAACCGGTTTATCACACTAGTATGGTATGGTAGAAATGTCTTTTTACACAGTGACTGTGTGTCACTCTCTGAATCAAAATATTTGGATGGCTTATCTTTAGTAAATTAATGCTAGAGCCACTTGAAAAGGTGGATGGATACCAGTTAGAGCTGAAAAATTAAAATGTTTAAGCTGATAGGCCTTATTGCAGCTGGGTAGTAGCTCTAAGGAAGGCACTGTATGTTATCTCAAAAGACACTAGAGAAGAGCAACAGTGTTTCTATGGGAGCTGAGCTGACAGAGGTCAGTCAGCATACAAGTGTCCTGCACCTTCGCTATGCCAGATGCTTCACCCACGAATAAGACAGGATCCTGCCACAGGGGCCCTAAGACTAGTGTGGACAGCCAGAAATCCACTGGAAAACCCCAATAGAAGAAGATGAGCACAATGAGAAATCTATGCCCAGAGCAGGGTTTCTGTCCCACTATAACCAACATAACTGAGGCAGTTTATACATTTAAGTCCACTTGTCTTGGTAGGCAGCCTATTGTGCTTATTCAGAGTTTCATTCAGCAAGTGATGTAAAAATATATTAATTACAAAGCCATGGTTTTTAAAGATGTTTGAATTAACCATACTTCGTATTATTTAATAACCATGTAAAAATAAACCCAGCCTGTTATTACTCTTAGACAATTGCAGGAACTTTTAGTTACCTTTTTAAAAATAGTGATTGGGGAAAGCTGGGATGGCTCAGTGGGTTAAGCGCTCACTTTGCAGCCCTGAGGACCGAGGATCAAATCCCAGCCCCGGCCTGTGCGGACCCATATGCTGAGCAGGGGAGTGCCCCCCATTCAGTTCTCACCGGGAGAGACCCCGGCCAGTTCCTGCCCTGTGCAGCCCCTGCCCACCTGTGGAATGAAACTATGTGGAAAAACCGATGATGTGCCACTATGGAGACTGTTCTGGGCCCTCCCCCTTCTCTCTGTCTCTCTGTGTGTCTCTCTCTCTCTGTCAAAAACAAAAATAAATCTTAAAAAAAAAAATAGTGATTGATGAATGACCTGTAACTTTATAATACCATATTGAAGCAACTTTCTGATTAGTGTTTTTATAGTTCAAACCAGTCTTTTTAAACAAATTATAGCTGTGTGGGTCAAAATGAATAGATCCACCACGTCGGTTTTACTGTTGGGATTGAAGTCTGCTGAGATGCTTTTGGACTTGATATCAAAATGTATTCAGTTTCTCTAATTTCATGAGATATCCAACCAGTGAGGGAGACAGTGCTAAACTTCAGACACCTTTACCTGAATTTCTGTACTTGATTTCTGCCTCAAAACCTTCAAATTCTCTTTTTCTATGAGGAAGTATTGAGTGTGTTCATCACGGTGCTCCCTGGACTTGGCACAGGCTTTACTCCTGATAAGTGTTAGGAAGTAGTTATTGATTAAATCGTCAACCTTAATGGAAGAGGAGTTGTCACGCAGATGGAGGAATAGTGGCTCAGCAGCAGGACCAGCATCATACGGTCAGGGACCTCCAGCCTGTTTAGTGTGGGCATAGGGTGAGGGCTGGGGAAAGGGCTGGAGAGACAGGCTGGGGCAGTTGACCAGAGTCTGCATGCCATGTAGGGGCTGCGAGTTTATCTTAGAGAACTTTAAGCAGGTGAATGATGTTGTCAGATGTGTGTTTTCAAAAGACAATTTAGAATCAAGATGGACAGTAGATTGGATGAGAATGACATTAGCCTCAAGGAGACACAGAGGAGATTAATGTTTGAGAAGAGAAATTAAAGAAGGCTTGCTTGAGTCAGGCAGTGATAGTGAGGAATGGAAAAGAGGGAAGGAGACCACAGAAGTTTAATAGGCAGAACCTGGCCCTCTTCAGAAGTGGGCAGTAAGGGAGAGGGAGAAGTTTAGGATGACTCCTACATTCCTAGTTAATGACTAGGCTAGGAACAAAAGTTGAAAAGTAGGTTCGCACTAAAGGGCATTGAGAATCTCATACAGCTTGACACATAATCTGTTCACGGAAACATTTTGAATGAATGAATAATTAATAATGGCTAAAATTTACTGAGTGCTTATTAGAGTCCCAGGCTCTATTCTAGACTCATTATTGTGAATTCAGTTTTTTGCTACTCACTGCAATTCTGTGACATTGGGTACTAGAACTGACTGCTTTTGACAGGTGAAGAAGGAGCAATGTAATAGTAATAGATGGAGCCAGGAAGGGATCCCAAGCACATGGCTCCAGAGCTTGCATTCTGAACCACATGGCTATGATATTCCATTTCAAGGAAGAAAGGAAGGAAGGGAGAAAGGAAGGGAGGGAAGGACACTGTGGCAAACTCAAGTTAGAGTCACTGTCCTGATCCCAGCAATTCTCCCTCATCCAGAAATAGCCCAGTACACATGGTGGGCCCTCTGTGGCCCTGTTGTGCTACATGGCACCACTGCTGCTAGCTCCACCCCAAGATCAGTTAATCTAGAATACGTAATTAGAAATTCTAACCATTTTAATGGAGACACACAGTGACTGAAGGTGCCCAGAGCTTCAGCTTTGTCCTTAGAGCTGTGTTGGTTGCCTCACTTCCCGGGCACTGACCATTAAGTTCTTTGTGTTTCTTATTATTTTGTTTAAAGATTTATTTTATTGTTTTTGACAGAGACAGAGATTGACAGAGAGAAGGGGGAGGGCCCAGAGCAGTCTCCATAGTTGTATGTCATCAGTTTTCAACATGGTTTCATTCCATGCAGGTGGGCAGGGGCTACACAGGGCAGGAACTGGGCTGGGGGCCTCCCACAGGGAAAGCACACCTCAGTTCAGCATATGGGTCCACACAGGCCCAGGATGGGATTCAATCTTCAGTCCCCAGGGCTGCAAAGTGAGCACTTAACCTGCTGAGCCATCCTGGCTTCCCCAAGTTTTTCGTGTTTCTTAGATGCACTCAAAATTTTGTTGCTAAGACCTGTACTATCCCTCCCTTGGAAGGAGAAAGGTGGGCCTGGAAGACACACTAACAAATGCAGGAAGATCCATAACAACCCAGAGCTGAAAGCCCTGGTTTGTGATCTGTCTTCTAGGGACTATTTTGTTCTGATTTTACCCTGCTTACCTGCTCCCTCCTACCTTTAACTTCCAGAATCTAAGTGAAGCTGCCCTCCTGTGTCCCCTGTCCTCTTGATTCTGGCTGGGCAAAATGGCTCATGTTTTCAGGGTTCAGGCCCTGGCTTGTCTTGAGCATCCAGGAAGATTCCTTTGGTCCTCATAAAGATATTTTTGGCTAAGTACTCCACCCTTCTTCCCCAGACAAACTGGTCCCAACTCTTCACTATTTTCATTGTTTATGATTAAACCTACCCTGACTTGGATTAATATTCTGATTTTTGTTCAGCAAGCAGGGTCTAATTGTCTTTTCCTCAAAGGCCTCTATTTTGGACCATTTAAAATTAATTCAGCAAGCACCAAATTAATATTGTACCTTCAATGAATTAGCAAACTCAGCTGAAATGTGAAGTTTTAAAATGGTTCAATGTCTAAAACTTGAAGTTCTCACATGTTTTTTCCACACGTGAAGAAAAAGTTTCATTCAGCATTTCTTCAGATTTACCAGGCAATCAAGATATTTACTTATAGTTTCCCATTATTTGAGACTGACATGAAACCTGAGATGATCCAGTCCACGTATTGACCCCTTGGTCTGAATTCCTATATGACTGTCTGTAATTCATTCAGTGCTCAGCTAACAAGAAAGGGAAGATTTTGAGAGTTATGTTTCATGTGGATTCATCTTGTCTCTTCAATTTGACTGTGGTTTCCCTGAGCACACAGAACCACTAAGAGTTGGGGGTTCTGGTAGTTCTCTAAGGCCCTCCCAGTTCTAACTATTCAGTGACTTTTGCTGATAAGGAAACCATCTATCAGAGTAAGTCATTCGTTGGTCACTCCTTCTGGGTCTGTGTGTACCAGATGTCATCTGTGTATCTCATTCAAGTTCTTTGCAAGGCTTAACAATCTGGTGATTTTAATATGAAGCAGAATTTTGAAATTGGTCATTTCCAATTACCCTTCTTGATCTAATTTAAATGTTTTCAACTTAGTTTGTGTACTTTTTGTTTTCCTTTTCAGTGGATACAGTATCACGGTAATTCATAAAATACTAAATTGCCTAGAAAATTGTTCCCCATTTTGTATACCCAACTGTTTTGTTTGGTTCTCTGTTCAGGATGCAAAATGGCATTCCATTACTCATTGCATAACTTATTGGGCAATAATGTGAATTTAACTTTACAGAGTAGTGGAAATTGTTCTGTTGCTCTCTTCAGAAGGAACAGAATGAGTAAATATTGTTCTAGATCCGTTTCATTTTCAAGGTTGTAACAATGCACATCTCACCTCCTGGTTTTATTTCTAATTTTCTATTATGTGTGTGGGTATATTGATTAGGGAAACAAATCTGTTGGTGTGAGATAACATGGGGCACAGTGTATAAGCCAAATTGTGTAATATTAGTAGATATTCCACTTCTTACTCCCCTCTTCTTTGATTACTGCCTAATAAACCAACATATAGTGATATGAGCTGACAATATGATATAACTTTTCATTATGTACAAAGAACTTTTCATATATTGTCTCTCTTAATTCTCATAAAAGCCTCATAAAAGGCAAAATAGAAACTATAATAAGTAATATTGTTATTGTCTGTATTCGAATTCTATAGATGAAGAAGAAGATGCTTGAGGAGATTAAGCAACCACCCAACATTACCCAAGAAGTAAGGTACTTGACTGAGAGAGGCAAGTTGAGAGCCTCAGGCCAACCTCCCTAGAATTAGACCGAGATTTGCATACAGGAGATGATGTATCAGGAGCAGCTCTGGAAACGACACTTGACAGGGAGAGAAGTCAACAGGTTTATGCAGAGGGAGAAATTGAACCATGGTACATGGACAATAGTGGCCTCAGCAGCGAGGAACTTTGGAACTGGGGTGGCCCTTCAGCCTTGTTGTGTCACCTTGTAGCAAGGGAAATGCCATCTTATCCTTCCTACCCCTGGATGTGGGCAGCACTCAGGCAGAAATTGTAATCTGGGGCTAAGCAGCTTCCTTTGGTCAAGGGCAGTTCCTGGAGCTGTGAGCCCCCGGCAGCCAAATATTACTGACAACTGGAGAGACTAGGGCCTTGGTCCTGAAGGGGATCTGGGTGTCACGTCACCCGCAGCAGTTGTGTGAAAGAGAACATTTCCTGTATGGACTTGCTTGTATCTTTCTGACCCAGACCATTGCCCTGCTGAGTGGAGCCAGAAAGTTGGTGTTTTGTCGAAGGCCCTTACGGACTTAGAACAGCTGACAGACCAAAAGAAGACAGGAGCCTTAATCCCGGGAGGGTGGGGAGCAGAAGAGTCAGAGAGGGTGAGCCAGGACCAGGGGAGTCGTAGTGCGTAATAGGGAAGACTAACCGGAAAAAAAAACCCGAAGTGTAATGCATTCAGGTCTTCGCTGTAATTCTAGGTTTAACATTGCTAAATGCTAAACAGTTTTGTGACATAGGCTACATTTTTCTCTCTCTGCTCTCCTCTCTCTCTTCTTTCTAGGCCTTTGAAAGGCCCCGAACCAGTCCAGTGAATCTCAATGTGTAGCTTATAGATGATAAGCATCAGAGTCACCTGGCATTTTTAACCTGCCTGCCCCCAAACAAGAACAACAAAAGAAAACAGGAAGTGCAGGCCCACATTCAGGATCTACTGGAACAGAATCTTCAGGAGTAAAACCCATGCATTGACATTTTCAACAAATTCTCCACAGATGATTGGGATGCAGGTTATAGTTCCAGAACCATTGCCCTAATAAACTGATATGCCCACAATGGAGACCAAGACTGATGGTGTTTTTCAAATTAGCAAGAAGCTGTGGGAACTGTGTGACAACAGAGGAACACCTCAGCCTTAATCCTAGCAGACTCGACACAGTGACAATCATCCCCTGTCTTCCATAGCACATTACTGATATAGCCAGCAGAGAGCCCGGCCAAAGTGCTTTGTCTGGCTTCTGACCAAAGTTGCTGTAGAGAGAGAGAGAGAGATGTCTTGGGTTGGTCCTTTTACTAATCAGTACACCCACACACATAACAGAAAGATAGAAAGAAAGCCAGGTGAGAGACGCTTTGCTGTAGTCTTGAAACTGTACCAGAAGACAGAATAATACTTGTTCACTGTGTATCCCAGGTAGCTGGGTGAGAGATGCTACATTCCTTGAACAGTTGTAGATTGGGGGTGGGGTCAGTGAATTTCTAGAAGAATAAGAAGGTTCCAGGAAATCCTATGCCAGGTGGAGCTCTGAGGTGCTGTCTTAAAACCTTAAATGACCATTCAATAGGATGAGAGTGATAACGATGACAGGAAGATATATTATCTGATTCCTTGAAATGGGGAACAATTCTTTTTCTTCAAAGGGAAAAGCATGTTTAAATCTACCAATTTTGAGTCAGGTCATTGCAGGAAATATGAGTCACCTAAAGAATAATCTGATAAATTCCTAGAATGTTTTGATATCTTTTGTTCACTCCTGCAATACCAGATTGCTGTAGTTCCTGTACTTTCAATGGTACATGCCTTCACTCAGGTTGTCTCTGTCTGGGTTTCCTTCCACTTATCTTGCTCACCTGACTCCTGCTAAACCATTTAGAATCAGCTTACACACCGTCTTCTCTAGGAAGCCGTCCATTCCCCTCACCAGGCTGAGCTCACCACCTTCCACTAAGCTCAGAATGTCCTCCCACATACCCTTCTGTTATTACATTTATTACCATTATTCTTCCTACCAGCCTGTGGGCACCTTGAGGGCCAGCACCTCTTTTTCATCTTTGTGTACAAGACACTTAGCCTCATCAAAAATGAGCGAAAGAAATCATTCTGGTGAGCATAGTTATGCAACAAACATTGGTTGGCAAACTAGTAGAGACCTTGACCGCATGGAGCTTGTGAACAAGCACAGAAGATAGGCAGCGAGGCACTTAATTGAATATGGTGAGTATTCAGAAAGAAAAAGCACTGAAAACTGTGCGATCATAGAGCCAGTAGCCAGGCTTAGTCTAAATCAGAGAAACTGTCCTATTCTTATGAAACAGAATTCATATAAAAATAGAAGCTATAAGGCTTGCTTTGGTTATAAGACATGAGACCTCTTTTTAACAAAGGGACATCTTTTGGTCTACATGGTTCAAAACTGACCAATCCTGTGTGTGTGTCCATTTGTGAAGCACATGCATTGGCAAAGAGGCAACCAGAAAATGAGTTCTTCATTTATTGAGTACAATAAATAGCATGGAACAGAGAAGGACATTTTGGTGTGTATTGTTTAATGTGCCATTGCTAGAAGATAATTTGTTAATATTTTAATATGTAACATACAGTAAAATAAATAACCTTAAAGTTCTGAAAATCATGAGCTTATATCACAGCTGTTTAAAAGTGAATTTTAGGGAAGCTGGGATGGCTCAGTGGGTTAAGAGCTCACTTTGCAGCCCCGGGGACCGAGGATCAAGTCCAGGTATGGGCCCGTGCGGACCTATATGCGGAACTGGGAAACTCCCCAGTTCAGTTCTCACTGGGTGAGACCCCAGGCCAGTTCCTGCCCTGTGCAGCCTCGTGCCCACCTGTGGAATGAAACTATGTGGAAAAACCAATGATGTGCAACTATGGAGACTGTTCTGGGCCCTCCCCCTTCTCTCTCTCTCTCTCTCTCTCTCTCTCTCTCTCTCTCTCTCTCTCTCTGTCTCTCGCTCTCGCTCTCTGTCAAAAACAATAAAAATAAATCTTTAAAAAATAGAAGTGAATGTTAAGAACCTGATGATTGTGGCCTAGGGTGGGTGCTTGATGGATTTGCCTTTGGGTTCTGTTATAGACCAAGGTTGACGCATGTTTGCTCAGAGGTAATCGTCCACCCTTCTCATCTCTGCACTTCCCTTTCTTGGCCCTGGTGAGAGAGGATGCAGCACTGTGTTGCAGTTTGTAGCTTCTCCCTGGCTTAGAAGCTCATGCTGGAGCCTTTTGCTCCTTTTCTGGCCAGTTCTTGCTCTTTTACTATTTCTATACCTTCTTATTTCTCCCCATAGATTGTAAGCTTAGTTGAGGGCAGCTATTCTGACTTCTTGATGTTTAATCTTTGAATCTCCTGTAGCTTTCTTTCTACAATTTGTTTACATTTCTTACATTAAATAAATATAACCATAAATATAATATCTGAATTAAGAGGTGATTCTTGGGTTGAGAAAGTGACCAGATTTCTTGTTAAGCTGGTATCACAAAGGAAGCATGACAGGTGCTAACATGAGAATATTTAACCTATCAAAGGTTACTTAATGTCTACTTTAATTACTAATACCACCCATCTAACTGATTGCATGGGGTGTGGGGTGGAGCAAGTCATACAACAGCATAGATCAGATAGAGATGGAATGTAGAGTATTCTGCTGTCTCACTTAAATCAACTTAAAACACGTCCACACCATCCAGCATCTTAAAACAACATTGACACTGAAAAAAAAGGAATTAAAAATTATAGTACAAGTGAAAATATAACTGAGGCTTAAAGTGTGACTTTAAGGGAATGGACATGTAATGCCTTCTGATGACCACACACCGTGTGTTCTCACATCTCTCCTCCCATGCTTTCTTATATATTCATTGCTTTTTTTCAAGTGTAAATTAATCTGTGTTCTAAATTTTTGTCTTTCTTTTATTATAAATGTTGTATGTAAGGAGTATGTGAATGGTAAGGAAAATAGTTCTGGACATTTGTTCTTACACTTTCTGTTTTGTATAGTTCCAACTTGGTTTATTGCAGAAGTGTAGGTAATGAGTTTAGCCACTGTGAATCTAGTTGAATGCTTTATTGATTATAAATTAGCTTAACTTTTATATTTTCATTAAGAATTGGAAATTTTTAATAAAAGGCTGTGGTGGTGAAATAAAATAATTTCACCTTTTGAAAAGGCAGAGGATGAAACTTCTTTCTTAAAGAATCAAACTTATAGTAGTGTCAACTCATCTGAAAAGATGAACAGTTGGTAGAGGAAAATCCCATTGAATCTGCACATTTTTGTTGTTGTTTAATTGAAAAATTTGTCATCAATTGCCTTTTGAAAAAACTTAGAGTGCTATGGACATTTTCTTCTTTCTGTTGATATCTAGATACTTACACATACTGTTGATAACAGCATAAACACACAATAAGTATTTTAATTTTTATTCTTTCCATTTAGTCTAGTAGCTAAAGCATAGATAAATCTGATTCTCCCCACTCCCTTCATTTTGGCTAAGTTTATAGTGTAAACTAGTATTTCATTAAATTTTTTTTTTTTGCTAAATAGCAGACACTAAATATTATTCTATATTTTTATTAACAATATTTTATCTCCTGTGATGTCTTTCTATACATTTTGCTCAGTAATTTATTGTCATGTTATTTTATCATTTGGGAATGTCTCTTCACATAATATTGAGTACCTACCTATACAATATCTATTACATTTTATGCAAATGTTTTCTTCTAATCACTCTTAATTTTTAATATTTGTTATTTTTTATTGCACAAAAATTTCAAATTTTATTTAGTCAGCTTTGGTTATCTTTTTCTTTGAGATTTCTTCCACACTCTCAAATCTCATAGAATGTTATCATTATCCCAGAGGACTGATAAATATTCAGCTTTACTTTCCATTAGTGTTTCTGTCATTGATTTTGCATTTTTCATTCTCTGATGTCCCTGAGGCATAGTATGGCATCTATATTAAGAATTAGAAGGAAATAAATTCTTGGTATTGAATTATGCTAGCCTGGCTACTTAAATATTTCCCTGTTCTATTATTTTTGAATGACTTTTTCATTTGCTAATATTTTATATATTGATGGTCTTTTTCTCAATGTTTTATTCACTTCCATTTATCTAATTTTTATGTTTGCAAAAAAGTTGTGCTTTTAATTTTTGTCTTGTGATAGCTTTTAGCATCTCCTAGAGCTTCCATATCACCAGTGCTGCATTCTTTTCAATTTATAAAAAGTTTTAATCATTTGTTATTTGAGCCTTATTTTAGGATCATTTTATTTTTCAGATTTTTCTCTAAACCCTGGTGGGAATTTTGGAGTTAGTTCAGTCAAAAAACTAACTTGGGGAGAATTTCAGATTCTGCTTATAAATGTGTGTACCGTAAGTGTTAATTTTAAAGTGGCATCTGCAAAGAGATGTTTATGTGAGAAAGAGAAAAATATTTTGCTTTGTAAAGAGTTATTTATCTTTCTTGATAGGTATAATGTGAGATAGTCACTTTTTTAATTGAGATAAGCTTTGTATATAACATTTTATATATTAGTTCCAGGTATACACATAATAATTCTGTCTTTGTATACACTATGAAGCGATCATCCTTACCAACATTTTTTTCTTATCTTTTAATAATAGCCACCATAACTTGTGTGAGGATACCTCATGGTAGTTTTGATTTGCATTTCCCTGATGATTAGTGATGTTGAACATCTTTTCATGTGCCTGTTGGCCATCCGTATATCTTCTCTGGAGAAATGTCCATTTAGATCCTCTACCCATTTTTGTTTTTATTAATAATTGGATTACTTGGGTTTTTTAAATTTTTTATTTTTGCTGTTGAGTTCTTTGAATTCTTTATATTTTGGATATTAACACTTATCAGATATGTAATTTTCAAATATTTTCTCCCATTCAGTAGTGACCTTTTCATTTGTTGATGATTTTTTTTTGTTCTGCAGAAGTTTTCTAGTTTGATATAATTCCACTTGTTTATTTTTGCTTTTGCTGCCTTTGCTTTTGGAGTCAGATCCCAAAATCCAGCACCAAGACCAACGGCAAGGAGCTTATCACTTATGTTTTCTTCTATAATTTTATGGTTTCAGGACTTGCATTGACATCTTTCATCCATTTTGAATTAATTTTTGTGTATGGTATAAAACAGAGGTTTAGTGTCATTTTTTGAATGTGGCTGTCTAGTTTTCTCAACAACATTTATTAAGAGGTTGTCCTTTGCCCACTGTATAAATTAATTGATTGTATATATGTGGGTTTATTTCTGGATTCTCTATTCTGTTCCATTAGTTGATGTGTTTGTTTTTATGCCAATACTATATAGTTTTAATTGCTATAACCTAGTAGTATAGTTTGAAATCAGGGAGCATGGCACCTCCAACTTTGTTTCTTCTTAAGATCGTTTTGGCTATTCAGGGTCTTTTGTGGTTTTGTACAAATGTTAGAATTATTCTAGTTCTGTGAAAAATGCCATTTGAGTTTTAATAGAAATTGCACTGAATATGTAGATTGTTTCCAGTGGTATGGGTTTTTGGACAGTATTGATTCCTCTAATCCACAAGCATGGTATGTCTTTCCATTTATTTCGGTCATCTTTAATTCCTTTCATCAGTGTCTTATAGTTTTTAGTGTACAGATTTTTCACCTCCCTCGTTAAGTTTATTGATAGTATTTTATTGTTTTTGATGCTACCGTAAGTGGGAATTTTTTCTTAATTTCTCTTTCTGATTGTTCATTACTAATGTATAGAAATGCAACATACCTCCAAATCTTGGTTTCATATTTTGCAACTTTACTGAATTCATTTATTCTAACAGTTTTTTGATGGAATCTTTTCTCTTTATATATATAGTACCATGTCATATGCAAATAGTGACAGTTTTATTTCTTTCTTTCCAATTTGGATGCTTTTTATTTCTTCTTCTTGCCTGATTGCTCTAGTTGGGACTTCTAATACTATGTTGAATAATAGAAGAGTAGGCAAGAACTTGTCTTGGTCCTGATCTCAGGAGGAAAACTTAGGTTTTTACTGTTGAGTATGATGTTAACTGTGGCTTGGTCACATATGACCATTATTATGCTGAGTTATGTTCTCTCTATTCCCACTTTGTTGAGAACTTTTATTGTAAGAGGTTGTTGAATTTTGTCAAATGCATTCTCTACATCTATTGAAATGATCATATAATTTTGATCTTTAATGTTAATCTGGTATATCACATTAATAGATTGCTGAAATAAATTTCACAAGAACATGGTATGTGATCCTTTTAATGTATTGTTGAATTTGGTTTGCTAATATTTTGTTGAGGATTTTTGCATCTATATCCATCAGGGATATTGGACTGTAATTTTATTGTTGTGTCCTTGTTTGAATTTGGTATTGAATATATGATTTGGTGGCTACCACTACCTCTGTTCCAAGAGAAAGTTCCAGAAGACCCCTATGCCTCCAGCAGATGCTACTAGATTAGCTAATGAATCTCCTTCATATATGTTCTAGGTACTTTTAAAACCGCTGCTTTTGCACTGGGTCGCAGGGTGAGTGAGTCTGTGTGTGCACACTTTAAGAGCAGACTTTCCCTTCCCTACTACCTTTGGGGTCTCCTAGCTGTGAGCCTCATTGGTTTTCAGACCCAGACATTTTGAGGGCCCATCTCTTTGATGCACACACTAAGGGTTGGAAACCCTGATGTAGGGCACAAATCCTTCACTTGTGAAATGTCTCTTGATTGTGAGTCACCACACAGAGGGTGGGATTTTTGGCAAGACCATGTCTCTGACTCACCTACAGGTATCAATGTAGTCCTTTCATCCTTTGTTGTAGAATAGCTGTTCAGCTAGTTTTCAGGTATTTTTCAGAGGGCACAGATTCATATGTAGTTGTAGATTTGGTTTGCATATGAAAGGAGGTAAATTCAGGGTCTTCTTACACTATCATCCTGAACCACCTTCATGAGATATTTACTTTGAAATAAAAATTTTCATCATGATAAGTGAGTTTGTTTCTTCAGTTTTGGGGGGTTTGTTTGTTTGTTTGTTTGTTTGTTTTATATAGTACAAATGCAAGGCATCTAACACTTTTCTGAGGTTCTGAGTGAATACAGGACATTAATATTCTGTCTTTTGAGTTATAGGAATAATATAGAAACTGATAATAGAATGGATGTTGGTTTTTAGGGTCATTTTAGATCATATAGTATGCACATATTTCTTAAGGAGTAGTAGCACCTGCTCCTATACCACATTTGCTTTCAGGAATCATGTCAGTTAACTGAGGAGCAGGACTTCTTCCCTATGTTATGTATTCCTGTATCTGACTAGAAAATAAAACAAGCCCCCTTCACCCCATTAACATCAAAACCTAACTAAATGGCATGAGGTGGGGAATAGGGTTTACCTTTGTGAGGCATTTATGAGGGAGATGTTCAATAGTAGTTTAGTGAATTAAAATTATTAATCTCCCCAAAGAAAACCTAGCCACTGGCTTTATAAACACTAAGCCTTGAAGATAACAGTCCTTAGGCTGGCTTAATCACTTCTAGACTCTTCTACAGTCTCTGGGGTGTATAGAATTGGGGTGACTACCTTGAGACTCTTAAACATGAAGATTCTCTTCCAGTTTAGAATGCCTTTTCCCATCGCTTCTTGGCCTTTTGTCTAAGGCCAAGTGTAGAATTCTCTTTCCCTTTCCAGGTTGCCGTTAGTGTTCCCTTTTAACTGATTTCATGTGCATAAGATATTGATGGTTTAAAGTACAGTGGAGCCTGCCCTGTGTCCCTGCATCCCTGAGAGATGCCCTTGGTAGTGAGCAAACCCAGTGAACTCCTGTGGTTTACCTGGAAAATGTTCTACATTTCACAGTATCAAGATAAGTTCTTCTAAACAATGCTGTCACTTAAGTATTGACAACCTTCTAGGTTACAAAAGAGTCTGAAAGAATATATTCATTGATTTTATATAGTTATTAATGCATAGTAGTATTAGATGGTGTGAAATTTTTGCTTTCAATGTAAAACAGTTCTGCATCGTTTGATTTCTTGTCTTTTTTTCTCCCCTAAACAGCACAGGTTGCTTTCATACTCAGAAGGAAAAAAAAGGAGTTTTTACAATAAAATAATTGAAACAAAAGTAACTAAAACCCCAAATAATATAGTAAAGCAATTAATAGATGATCTCATTTTATGCATAATATTTTTTTGCATGCTAAATGTTTATGCATGAACATTTTATGCATAGTAAAATGTTAGTGGTACATTAGCAAACATACTATTTATACAATAGTTACTGAATCTACATTAGTTTTTTTTGAGTGAATTAAAATCCCAGAATAGGCGATAATCGGCAGCCTACACAGAGTTCTTACTCTGCCAGCCACTGTTCTAAGACCTTTACATGGATTATTTCAATGAATTCTCTCTACTGTCCTACACAGTAGGAGTTATAAATGGGTGAAGATAAGGTATAGAGAAGATGACTACAAAGAAATGTGATATAAGCAGAGGTTTGAAAAACACATATATAAATATTAAAAATTGCCCCTTCTTACTGCTGGGAACCCTGAAACCAGTAAGGTAGCCCAGAGTAGGCACAATGGTGACAGAGTTGGGATTTGAATATCTCCTCAGGCTTAACACGGGGCCATTCTCTTACAGTTCTCTATGTAGATGTGGAATTCTTAGCAAATTCTGTGACTCTGATTGCCTTTCCCACTGTGAAAGATTAATAGGGCCACAGTCAAGTTCTGATGTTCCTTAGAAAGCTAACTCATACCCCACTAATTATTCTTTTTTGTATAATAGCAGGAAACAGCTGTGGTCTGGTCTTGGATAACAAAGGAAGGTCTGGAGTCACATTTGGAAGTTGCATTTTGCCTGTTCAGTGTTCTTTATTTTGGAGATTGCAACGATAGACCTGTGATACACTTAGAACTATCTACCTGCATTTCAAAACTGGCTCTTCAAGTTTTCAGAACCTCTTATCAAACCGAAACTCAGCCAAGCTGCCCAGTGTCTGAGTGCGGCCCTGACCGCACGGCTGAAGGGTTCCTATCTAGCATACTGTGTCATTACGTAGTGTCTGCAGGGCCTTTCTGCAGCCTGCTCTTGTGGGAGATCATCTTTTCTAAGCATTTTTTTTTCCTTCTCCTTACCATGGTTATGACCACAGCCCTCAAAAGGAGAGGAAGATTGTCCTCAGACATGTTAAGAAACACATCCTCCTTGGATGTGTATGGCTTATAGTAATGCTTGTAGATAACATGAGTAGAATATTGTACATGTATACTGCATTAAAATCAAGGTATATAATTAGGCTGTGACCATCAAGTGAATGACATACACCATCAGGACAATTATTTGGTATGGGCTGCTTATGTTTGTGTTTTAAAGTTGTAGGAATAAGCTTTTGTTTTAAATGCGTGAGCATTTACTTTCCGAAAATGATGATGTCTCCATGATTCATCTCATTCACCTGGGTCCTCTTCAAAGAAGAATGCGTATTATGGGAAATAGAGAAACCTAAAGAGGGGTGTATCCATTAGCTTTGTCAGGGTAACAGTCCACCCCCATATCATATTAGTATTTCTCATGGTTTGAGGGTTAAGTGAGATAATCCTTATAAAGCTTTTGCAACAGTACATGGCAGAAAGTAGGTACTGGGTGATTCTTCCACCCTGCTCACCTGGGCTCAGTCAGACAGCGGTAGTGTTAGGTCACCTGGGGGCGGCCCCTCCCTCCATGTGGCGGTCTTCATGATCCAGGAGGGTAACCCGAGCTTCCTTACACAGGGCCTCAGTGTTCCCACTAGTAACAGAGTGCATGCCCTGATGTGCTAGTGCCATTCAAGCTTTTGATTGCGTTATGTTTTCTGCTGTCTCCTTGGTCAAAGCTAGTCGCATGGCTAACGCAGAGTCAAAGGGTCAAGAAGTTGACACGACTGCTGGGCCAGAGGTGCTGTGAAGAATTTGTGCCCCCCCCCAACCCCCCAATCAAGTATAGCCAGCCGCCAGCAAAATTTATTCCCATTTCTTCTATAAGAAAAATCTGCTCACCCTCATCCTAGGGTTCCCAGAAGTCTCATCCCATTGTAGCATCAGCCTCTAAGTCCAGAGGTTTATTCAGGATTTTCCTCATTTCTGGATACATATAAGACATTTCAGATGCGGCTTTTCAGATGTGGATCCTCTTGGTCCTGAGACAGTAAACTAATAAGACAAGTTATCTCCCCGTACACACCTAACATAAAAGGTGAAATAGGCAAAAGATGACCAAAATATGTAATCCATTAAACACACACCCCCATGCACGCACACAGGCACACACACACACGAACAGGATACACATAGCAATCATTGGTCCACAGCAGTTCTATCCCAGTCCGTGTTGGTGGGTCCCCCCACTCCTAGGTCAGAGGATGTTCCTTGATTAAGAGTAGGACCCCATTCTACTTCTCAGGAGTGGGGGATGGTTCTCCACTGCTCTTGGTTCCACCCTCTGAAACATTCTCCTTTCCTATAAGAAATGGCTTATTTTTGCATCTAAATTGCTTCCTTGGCCTAGTTCCTGCTCATAGAAAGTCAAGTTCCTAGAGGCCTCTTTCCCCTTTGAATGGTCTCTGTCTCTTACACTTATCAGTGAGATTCTTAAAAACTTTGTGGCTTTCCTAAGATTCCATGCCCCTAAAATCCACATGCACAGTTGTTTTTTCAAGTCAGGTCTCTCTCTACCGTAGGCTGGGTGTCAGGCTGCGATGAGGCAACACCTTCAGGAATCTCGGAGCCCCTTCTGTTCAGGTGAGAAGACCCTGGAGGCACCACATTCAGTTTTATGAGGGTCTTTCCTCTCTGGCCATTTCTTACTGTCAGAATCTTTTCTTCCAGCAAAAGAGACTGGAGAGTTAAAAGGTTTTATTTTACAATCCCGAGAGTTCTGATTCTTCTCTGTTGTCTCTAAATAATGCTTATTAATTATGCATTTTATTTTATTTTTTAAGCCCATCTCTCTCTTGAAGAACCTTATATGCAGCTGGAAACACTCAATGAACACTTTACACATTCTGTCTGGAGATCTTTGCAGCTAGATCCAAAATTCTTTGTGTCCATTTCCATCTTTCATGCTGCCATGGGCAGTTTTTTCAATTGTTTCTCTACTATTATACAAAATAGGGGTTGTCCTTCTCTCTGATTTCTGGACAATTTATTCATCACTTATCCAGCCTCCACTAACAGTTTGCTTACTGTTTCCCAGTTTTTGTTAATAGTTTCCTCCCTGTTTTTCACCTGTTGTCTGATCCCAAAGCTAGCATTGCATACTTCAGGTTTATTGTTATAGCACCATGCTATTTCTAGGTACCATTTCTGTATTAGTCAATTTTTGCTGCCAGAGAAACTGCTACCAATCTTAGTGTCTTAACTAGCAATAACATGTTCTTTCCCACAGTTCTGCTGATTGGCTAAGCAGTCTTCTGGTGGTATCTCCTAGGCTCATTTTTGGACCTACAGTCAGCCGACGGGTGGCTGGGGGCTGAACACAGCTGGGGGTACTGAGACTGTGGGCTGCTTCCTGCAGGAACCACGGGTTCCCTCATGTTGTTCTGTCAGGTTCCCAGTAGCAAGCCCTTGTGCACGAGCGCTTTTCAAACCTCTGCTTACGTCTCATTTACTAATGTCCCATTGGCCAAAGAAAACCCCAGCCTCACAACCACACTCAAGCTCAAGGAGTTGAGAAAGAGTCTATAGCACTTGATTGGAGAAGCTGCAAAGAATGTGTAGGAATTTTTTTTCAGCCTTCCACAAATGATATGTGCAAATTTGAGGGGAAAGAATGGAAGCACTTAGGAGGTCAGGTCAAGAAAGTGGAGTGAATTGATGGTTGTCATATCATGAAAATAATCTAACGATTTGATGCTTTTACAGTTCAGATACTATCTGGTACTAAAATAGTAAAATTGATAGCAATCATTTATTAAGGTTCCAGTGTATTCCAGGCTCATGAAATGCTTTTCATATGTTAGAATGTTATTGCTATAAATGGAAATGTCTATTCCATAAGAGGTGTTACCCCTTTCTAATAACCTCTTACTTAAATACAATGAACTTCTCTTTCTTCACCTTTAAAATTAAGGCACCATGCGAGATAACCGTTAGTCTTTTTCTGCTTCTCTGATTTTACTTAACATAGTTATTGGATTGATTGAGGAGGGAACACAAGAAGTACCTTCCCTTTACCTACCCAATTTACATACCAGTTGAGATATAAGAAGGAAAAAGTAGGGGAAGCCGGGATGGCTCAGTGGGTTAAGAGCTCACTTTGCAGCGCTGGGGACCGAGGATCGAGTCCCGGCCCCGGCCCGTGCGGACCCATATGCTGAACTGGGAGCTCCCCCAGTTCAGTTCTCTCTCTGTCTCTGTCTCTCTCTCTCTCTCTGTCAAAATTTATGGTGGGAAAGAATCTATTTTCTTAACAGCACTCCACCACGTATCCTCAAGTCTTCCCACAGCTTCAGTGCAGGCCTGAGTGGGCAGAGCATCAGTACAGGACCTGGGCAAGCATGACCTTACATCCCGGCCTTCTGTCTTACTATGGATGGGGTGGATAAGGAACTTAACTCTTCTGGGATCCAGTTATTAGTCAATTGAAAATTGTGTTACCGTCCTCACCAAGTAATTGTGAATATTACTGAAGGATTATATACATATCAAATGTCCAGTATAAAGACTGGCTCACATTAGACACTCAGTTTGCCACTAAAATTCATTCTCCATCCTTGCTGTACTTAGAAGGTTTGATTCTAGAAGGTTACTGACCCACATATACCTTGGGGTTATTAAATGCTTTGTTTTTACCTAATGTCTTTGTCTGCTGCAACCTGTAAGAGGAACAAGAGGAATGTCAGTGGCAGTGTATAGAGATAAGTGAGATAGGGATTGACATTGTAACCCTGAGGGCAGAAAAACATTTGAAGACAAAAGTGCATCACCATACAGTTCAAAGATGTTAATAATGTCAGTCTGGGTCATGAACAAATTGTGGCCCATGCCTTCTGTTTAGGGAAGCAAGGGTGTATCACTGAATTTTATAGGAGGATTTCCAACAACAACAACAACAAAAATGAGTGAATATCTTTCACATTTAAAGGGAGAAATTTCAGGAAGTAAAAGTCCCCGACATGGAAAAATCTCATGTATTGATGGTATTGGGTAACTGAGTTTTTTCTACAGCTAAAAATAATAGTTTGTTTTCTTAATGCATTGAAGAGCAGTAACCAGCCAACAGGATTAGAATCAGTGGCTCAAACATTTTATCTGAGAAAAAGAGGAACAGAAAAAAGAATGTAAAAATTCTGTGAGATTGTCTTTAACTGGTCTGATGAGTTAGAAAAGAAAAAGTCACTAATGATTCTGGGAACTTTATTGATCTCTCTTTTTAAAAAAATACTCCATGGAATATAACGTTTGATGAAAGATACACACTTTAAAACTGGTCTCACAATTAATTCTCTACCCTTTCTCTTTTTACGTAGATTTCTTCTATATTTTCCAGCCAAAAGCTTGCTTCACATTCTAGGGCCAAAGCCAAATCAGATGTCAGATACAGCAACAACCGTGCTCATTTGTAAATGCTAATGCAGATAAGAGTGGGGAAACTCGCATAGATGATTTGACCTATGACCCTGGAGCTCCGTCTTTTTACTTTCTCCCTTAGCAAGTTCATCTGCTAGCATTTCCTCAATTTACTACTTCTATGCCCCTGACTGTGAAACTTCTGTCTCCAAGTGTCACTGCTTTGTAATTTCAACAGTCTTGGGTAAGTTGGAACCAATCTTTATTATATGAGAACTATCTGTGAGCTTTAATATTTCTGTGGACTTTTGGAAAAATTGTGATGAGTTACTGCTTGATTGAGTGCTTTAGTAACTGAAACATCGCAGTGTTGGGAAACTCTGATATGAAGAAACTATTATGGGAAAGAAGGTAATGGTCTTAAATGGTGAAAAGATTTCCATGTGTTCATGTAGATCTAAGTTATTACAGTAGGTGCTCAGCTAACTGGCTCCCATGAAGATTGGTAGATGCCAGATAAATATAAGTACACTCTCAGTTAACTGGCACCCATGCCAGATAAACGTAGTATTATTTCTTTGACTGTTTTGCCAGTTGCTTGAGTGTGCCAGTTGCTTGAGTTCCGGTTAACAGAGAGTCTACTATACATGCTAATAATTGTTCCAAATATAAGTCCTCAACTAGGGAATGCTGTGGTCTGTTTGTATTCCCCAAATTTCATGTTGAAATCCTAACGCCCACCAGGTGATGGTATCGGAAGGTAGTCTTTGGGAAATACTTAGGTCATGAGGTTGGAGCCCTTGTGAGTGGGATTAGTGTCCTTATGAAAGAGACCCCAGAAAGCTTGCTAGCTCCTTCTGCCATGGGAGGTGACAGCGAGAACAGGGACATTTATGAATCAGAAAGGGGGCCCTCCCTAGACAGAGAATCTGACCATGCTGGCTTCCTCCTCTCAGACTTCCATCCTCCAGAAATGTGAGGAATGAATATCTGTTATTTATAATCTACCCAATCTATG
The DNA here is from genome assembly GCA_004027555.1 of Craseonycteris thonglongyai. Taxonomy (NCBI): domain Eukaryota; kingdom Metazoa; phylum Chordata; class Mammalia; order Chiroptera; family Craseonycteridae; genus Craseonycteris; species Craseonycteris thonglongyai. The sequence goes on along the minus strand of PVKE010007057.1, from coordinate 17,610 downwards.
CTATGTTGTTATAGCAGCTCAAATGGATTTAGGCAGGAATAGTTCCTTGTAAGATTAAAGACTTCAGAAACCCATTTGGGGAAACTCAGGAAAAGCAAGCTAGTGTAGCTTTGTAGTTTACAGATGGGCTCTCAAATCTCACATCAGAATTTCTGGATGCAGATCTCAGCTTCACATTTATTAACTGTGTGACTTTAGGTAAATTGCTTAAATTCTATAGGCCTCAAATTTCCTCACTTGTAAAGTGGGGATGGAGCTAATTCCCCTCGTAGGTGGCTGCACAGTGCTTGGCACGTTGACCATTCCTAATAAATGTTAGCTATAGAGCAGAATAAATGGGTCCAGTGGATTTCTGCAGAATGTGTCCAAAGTTACGTCGCTATAAGTAAAATCCCAACTCCCGACTGCTGTTTATTGACTACACATATTGAACTGTCTTCTTCAGACACTGGCAGAAGATTCTGATTGAGGGAACTAAAAAGTGAAAGTATTCATGAGCAACAAATGATTAGAGTGATTGAAAAGTGCTGACTGCTGTTTTAAATTAGAGTCCCCCCAGAATGCTTTGGAAAAACACCTGCTTTTTATTCAGAAAAGGGAGGAAATGAGATATTATTTCTTCTAGCCTCTGATTTTTATAATTATAATTCATCTTGATGAATAGTCTTCAAATTTTTAATTGTGCTTTAAGTACACCAAGAAATTAAACTACTAAATGTGTTCTTGCTAATGCACTTTAGATCCAACACAAGTTTTTATTTTTGTTTATTAATTAACTTTAGAGCAGCAAGAAGATAACCCCCCCCGCCCTCTTTTTTAGCCTATAATTTTTAGGCATTCAAAGTATGCTTTTCTCTCTTAGATGTGTTATTTTTAAATATCAAGAAATGGAGCAGAACACAAGGTTTTACTCAGTTGAATGAAATTATTTATGGATCTGAATAACCTGTGTAGGAAATGACACTCATTGCCCTTTAAAGGTTGTCTTACTATGATGTGTCCTAAAAAGAAACCACTCAGTTACTGTGACACAAATATCTACATCATACTACAAAGTTTTTGCACTGTGAAGGCAATCATCAACAAAATGAAAAGGCAACCTAAGGGTGGGAGAAGATAGTTGCAAATGATATATCCAAAAAAAGGTTTAATATCCAAAACATAAAGAACTCATACAACTCAACATTAAAAAACAACCTAATTTTTAAAATGGGCAGAGGACCTTAATAGACATTTCTCCAAAGAAAACATACAGATGGCTAAAAGACACATGAAAAGATGCTCATCATCTCTAATCATCAGGGAAATGCAAATCAAAACGACAAAGAGATATTGCCTCACACCTGTCAGAATGCCTAATATCAAAAAGACAACAAAGAATAAATATTGGTGACAATGTGGAGAAAAGGGACCCTGTTGAATTGTTGGGATTGTAAACTGGTGCAGTCATTATGGAAAACAGTATGGAGAATCCTCAAAAAAATTAAAAATAAAACTATATGGCTCAGCAATTCCAGTTCTGGATATATATCCAAAGAAATAAAAAACACTAATCAAAAAGATATACACCTCTATGTAGCTTTATTTACAGTAGCCAAGATATGGAAATAACCTAGGTGGCAATTGGTAGATGAATGTATAAAGAGGCTGTGGTATATATACAATGAAATATTACTCAGCCATAAAGAAAATGAAATCTTGCCATATGTGACAACATGATTGGACAACATGTTCACTTAGGATAGGTGAAATAAGTCAGAGAATGACAAATACTGTATGATTTCATTTATATGTGGAATCTAAAAAACAAGGGAACAAACAAAATAAAACAGAACCAAACTCATAGGCACAGAGAACAAACTGATGGTTGAAAGATGACAGGGATATGGGAGGTTAGGCAAAAAAGGTGAAGGGGATTAAGGAATACATACTGTGAGTTATAAAACAAGTCATGGGGATGTACCGTACAGCAGAGGGAATATACTCATAGTCAGTAGTATGATAACTATGGTGACAGATGGTTACTAGACTTAGATTTTCACTGTGTAAGGTACATAAATGTCAAATCACCATGTTGTACACTTGAAACTAATATAATATTGTATTTCAGCTATAATTAAGAAATAAAAAAGAAATTCTGGCCAACTTGGCAAAAAAAAAAAAATGTTCTCAATGGCTTAATTTGTATTTCCTTGTTTAATAGTGAAGTCCTTCTTGACTTGCTCTTATACTAGGGTGACCAGACGTCCCGCTTTTGGCGGGACAGTCCCGATTTTTAACAATTTGTCCCGCGGCGTTTTAAAAAAGTCCCGATTTTTGGAAAGAATGCACAACAAGCTAGGGAATGACGGGAGATAGACCAAATTTTTAATCAAGAGCCTCCTCCCCCCAGTCAATGGTGTCCCGCTTTACCAATGTTAAAATCTGGTCACCTTATATTTGTTGCAGATAGTTGTGTATTAGGTGAGGGTACTCTGGAGCCCAAATGTTCACTTACTGGGGACCTTGGGTAAATTCCTTAATCTGCCAATGCTCACTTACCAACTCTGATAATGACAATACCTCCTTCATGGAGTCTGAATGAAGACTAAAGAGGGGAGCACATGAAAAGTGCCTAGAAATTGGTTACTGGCATTACGGGAAGCACCTGATGCCTATTAGCTACTCTTATGGAAAAATGTGGACACAGAGAACATTATTTTGCCTTGCTAAGCTGGGAAATGATTACAACCACCACTAGAAAAACATGGAAATTCTACTGAAGCTGCCAGCTTGTTTCAAAAAGTCATTAAAAGTGGGCAAATACTGCTGCTGTGTGGAGGATAAATGGAAGTGTGTTACATAGTGGTATTGCTACTAGGCTTGTGCATGATTGAAATTTTCCATATACCAGTAAGTTTTGTTTTTTTTTTAAGATTTATTTTATTGATTTTTGACAGAGAGACAGAGAGAGAGAAGGAGGAGGGCCCAGAGCAGTCTCCATAGTTGACAGCATTAGTTTTCCATATAGTTTCACTCCACAGGTGGGCGCGGGGCTGCACAGGGCAGAAACTGGGCCTGGATCTTGCCCTGGTGAGAACTGAACTGGGGGCACTCCCCAGTTCAGCATGCGGGTCCGCATGGGCCGGGACCGGGATTCGATCCTCGGTCCTCGGGGCTTCAAAGCAAGCGCTTTACTCACTGAGCCATGGCAGCTTTTCCAATTTTATTTTATTTTATTTTTATTTTTTTTTAAGAAGTTTTGTTAATGATGCTTTCCAGTAGGGACCTTGTGGAAAACTGTTCGTCTTTCATTTCAGATTCTTTATCTGGGTTATGCTGTGATGGTCACCTAGATGTATATGTTCTCTGCTCACCTCTATTTATTAAAATCACATTAAACACTTAATTATTTCCTTATCCCTTTCACTTTTAATATCTTCTATTAGAATATATCTTGGTTTTTTCCCCCCTCAAACATTTGTAAGTACTAGCACTCTAACAGAAGTATGTATCAGTGATACCAGGCAGAGAAGCAAGGAGATGTCAACCTTCAGATTTTATACTTCCTTACTAGATTTTTGTCTTTGAGTATTATATTTTGTTATTGTTTTACTTCAAGCACGTTTTACTTTTATAATATTTTCTAAGAGAAACATATTTAAACCACGATTTATATGGTAACCATTTTAAGAGCTGTTATGATGTACAGCACTGAGGTGCCTGTCAGCGCTGAAATAGACATGAAAATAGAAAACGGAGTTGGCCCCAAAGCCTTGTATATAGACTCTCTATTAAAAAGCTTTATCTTTCCAAGTCTTTTCTTCCTATTTTTTATTTTTCTGTCTGTATTGATTTGTGATTAAAGCAGGCAGAAAAGATCGGTTCCCAGTGCAACCTAAAACTTAATTGCTAATTGTGTTCTGGGCACCTGTAACAGTGAATTGCAGAGGCCTACAGGGTATAAAAGACAACTGTGTTCTTAACTCTCAGTTGCATTTGTCCTTTCCTTGTGAGCAAAATGTCATAGAACATTTAGCTCCTTTAGTGAACCTATTGCCTACATCCAGGAATGAAGAATTGAGAGTGGTGATTAGAACTTGCCTTTATTTTCAGCTTCAGTTCCCTCAGTTCCCCTTTGACCCTTGCTAAGGGAATTTAACCGCAGTATCTCTGCTTGCAGGCAAAATGAAGGACCGGCTCTCAGACCTTCTGGAATTATCCAAGCAGTATGACCAGCAGTTCCCAGACGGGGACGATGAAGTTGACTCGCCCCACGAGGGCATCGTGTTCGAGTCAGACCATATCCTGGAGTCCTTATACCGAGATATCCAGGAACTTCAGTATGAAAACCAGCTGCTGATGGCCGACGTGAAGCGGCTGGGAAAGCAGAACGTCCGGTTCCTCACGTCCATGCGGCGTCTCAGCAGCATCAAGCGAGACACCAACTCCATCGCCAAGGACATCAAGGCTCGCGGGGAGAATATCCACCGCAAGCTGCGCGCCATGAAGGTGCTGAGCGAGGAGGCCGAGGCCCGGCACGGCCCCAACGCGGCGGTGGCGCGCGTGTCGCGCGCGCAGTACAGCGCGCTCACCCGCCACTTCCAGCGCGCCATGCACGAGTACAACCAGGCCGAGATGAAGCAGCGCGACAACTGCAAGATCCGCATCCAGCGCCAGCTGGAGATCATGGGCAAGGACGTCTCGGGCGACCAGATCGAGGACATGTTCGAGCAGGGCAAGTGGGACGTGTTCTCGGAGAACCTGCTGGCCGATGTGAAGGGCGCGCGGGCGGCCCTCAATGAAATCGAGAGCCGCCACCGCGAGATGCTGCGGCTGGAGAGCCGCATCCGCGACGTTCACGAGCTCTTCCTGCAGATGGCCATGCTGGTGGAGGAGCAGGCCGAAACCCTGAACGTCATCGAGTTCAATGTGGAGAAGACCCTCAACTACACCGGCCAGGCCAAGGTGCAGGTGCACAAGGCCTTGGAGTACAAGGAGAAGAACCCCTGCCGGACCATCTGCTGCTTCTGCTGCCCCTGCCTCAACTAGCAGGCTGGCCTGGGCCTTCGCTCCCCGTCCCAAGGGGAATGGGCCGGGAAGCGCCCTGGGAGAGATTTGGGGGCCCTCTTCACTGGAGTGAGTTCTCCCCTGTCAGTCTTTAGAGAAGGAAAAAAACTCCAGGCCCATGAACTCCAACGCAGCCCACGCTTGGGAAGATGGTTGATGCTCTATGATGTCGCTTCACTTGTGTGAGGTCATTACTTGGCACGTTGCACCCTTGTGTCCTTAACGGAAGCCAAGTAAAGAATGAGCGTCGTAGGGTATTGTAGGGTAAACGCCCAAGGCTTATTTTCGAATGAAACTGTGGAAAGAAAGTCAGTTTCTCATTGGCTAATAGTATGGATTCATTACAACAAATTCATTTACCCTACCCTGCAAGTACTTTGGTTCTTGTTCAGTTTCACGTGAAATTGACCTTGGGAAAAGTTGTACGCCTTTCATTGCCAATTCTTCATCTGGTTTATGGTATGTGGTTCCTGCCTAGATGTATATCTTCTTTCTGCTCCCCTCCCCTACTTATTGTAATCACGTCGAACACTCATCATGTCCTTATCTCTTCACTTATATCTTCCATCAAAATATATTTTGAATTTTTTCCCAAATATTTTTAAGCACTGAATATTGAATGAGCATTCAAATTGAAGTATGCATGTCACATTTTATATATTTTTAATAAATATAATTTAAAATTTATCTTTTTTACTTTATTACGAATGCATATATGTAAAGTACTAATGTTCACTAATAATAACTAATGCGTGTACATAATGACGAATTGGTTTTAACTTTACTTTTGTAAATATAGTACATAAATATCAAGAAAAACACTTTTATTGATTATTAGTGTTGGTTTTCTTGCTTTGAGCTTATCTCACTCCCATCTGCATCCCCAGTCCAGTTTGGGTCAAAACTTTATTTTGAGCAACTCTGCTGGTTATGGTGATAATAACAGATGTCAAAGGCTGAAAATGCATTCAGAACTAGAGGTAATAAAATATAACATTCTTGGAAATACTACTTGTGTTTTACTGTGGATCATTCCTTTCATGTATTGAAATAGAGTAATTTAAAATAAAATAATCCCGTTTTTCAAGTTAGTTTAATAAACATTACATTATAAATATCCCTTTTATGTATTTGTGTCTTGACCATTTAAATCTTGGTCAGTTTACTTTTTCAACTATTGTTTTAAAAAATTCTTCTATTAGCTGCTTGAGGCTGTAAAACATCTGGATGGAATTCTGAATAGAGAAGAAAAAAATGAAGAAGAATTCACATGGGGGTGTCTTCCTTTCTCTTCTAAGTTACAATAGTTTAGCAAAATCATGATGTTTTGGTGATTTGGTTTCAATAGGAAGTTTTCATTTCAAACTTTGTAATGCCCTTACCCACATTTACCATGTTTCCTGTCTTCTGAGTCAACACTGCTCTCTTTCTACTCATTATTTAATAAATGAGTGAATTTATTCAGCAGTCATAACTCTCAGGTCCTTCGGATAGTGAAATTTTAAAAGGAGTGTAAAGATGAGTGTGTGAACTCTTTGGAACTCACTGACTAGCCTGCTTAAGACCATGAAAATCTAGCCCTGCACCTAATTTTAATTTCATGGTTAAATACGAGAATTGTGAGAACCAACTTCTACTGAGCTCTTTTCATATTTCTCCCTATTTCTTTCTCAGCTAACTCCAGGGATATGTTTCACCTTTGACCTAATTTGACCTAGTTCTTTTGTCCTAAAAAAAAGTCTTTACACAGATCCATTGCTACCCTGTTTCCCCGAAAATAAGACAGTGTCTTACCCTCTTTCCCTGAAAATAAGACAGTGTCTTATATTAATTTTTGCTCCCAAAGATGCGCTAGGTCTTATTTTCGGGGGGATGCCTTATACATATTTCAGCGAGAGGCAAAACTGTAAGTAGGTCTTATTTTCGGGGGATGTCTTACTTTCGGGGAAACACGATATGTCTTCACAGTAGGGAAGATATATTGTAATTACAGACCACCAGCTAATTTCCACAAGAGAGAATAGTTCACACAAGCGACTTGTTTAAACCCATAAAGTATTTTCTTTGCTTGGAACATTCATTAAAACAAATGAGTTTGTAGGCTCTGTGCATTTTTTAATTCTCATATTTCACATTGGATAGTTAGGTAAAAACTGCACTTTACTACACTAAGAGTATAGAAAATTTTTGCCTATGAAAAGGCAAGAATTTTTCTTTGTGTTTTTACTAACCATCTAGGTGTATCATAGGGTTAAGAGCATAGATTCAGGACCCCACTGCCTTGGTTTAAATCCTGATTCTGCCTCATCCTAGCTGTATGACTCAGTACACTACTTAACCTCTCTGTGTCTCGGTTTCCTCATCTGTAAAGTGGATAAAATAGGACCTACCTACCTCTCAGAGTTGTTTGAAGAAGGAAATGACAATGTAAAAGTACTTACAACAGCGCCTGGTGCCTGCTAAATACTATGTTCATCATCAATATTACCGTATATAACTTTCTCATACTCTGAGAGAGCTGTTACTGACTTAAGTAAATGAATACTTATTAACTTCTGAGGAAAAATAAATGCTTATTCTATTAACAGTCTTTAATAAAACGAAATAAAGAAACCAAGATCCTATCGTATTTGACTATTAGGGCTTTGTTTTTTTCCCCCCTTACAATGAAAAAACTATTTTCACCATGGCATGTCTATCCCTTCTTATATCCAAATATGTTCGGAAGAAAGGAATTAGATGTTCCGCTCCAAAACACAGTGAAGCAGGAAGCAGCTGCTCTGGTCAACTTGGCAAATGCTCTCCCCTGATTCTTCCCAAGCTGTGAGTGCAGAAGCCCCAGAAGTAGGGCAGTGTGGAGGCAGGGTCACAACAGACCCAAGGGAAGGGATCTGTTGGCTTTTCCCAGATCCTGCCCTGTTTCCCCAAAGCCCTTCTTGGCTCTGACTGCCACACCACGTGGAGAGTGCAAGGCTTAGGAAGGGTTCGCCAGTGCCACCAAGAGGTGCTGTAGAGTTTGCGCCACCCAATCCCACGCTGCTCACCTGGCAAACTGAGAGTGACTTTGGGCAAGATGATGACTTTGTGACAAATAGGCAAAATTCATACAGTAATGTCACTTAGTGTATGAAACAAAAGAACCCCCTACAAAGAACACCAGAACCTCAAGGAGCTGAAGGTGGAAACCTGTTAAACCTATTTTTAACATATGCAGTGACTGCTTTCCACTAGCCAAATGCTGAACCTCACAGCCACCACCACAGCTCACACAGGCCATGACAACTCCAGAAATATCAGAACAGGAAAGATGCTCACCTAAGAGGCATTCGTAAATCTGCATTATAATTATTAAAAAGCCAATCAATAAACATGTTTCAACAGTGACATCATGGGATTAAGTTTATGTCCTTTCAAGATAATGACTTAGAAAGTGAACAGTGTTCTTCTTGTACCAGTGCTTTGTATTTACTTAAAAACAGTCGCAATGCTATATAGTTAAAAGTCAGTTAAATGTCATATGCAAATATTTTTCAGGCTCTACAATATAAAGTTCCTATCTTCATAGGAACTACTGAAGATTGTATATAGATTAAAAAGAATAAAATAGAGTTTCTGTTATCTTAGATTTTCTATGTAAGTTCTACTACTCTATATTCTACCAATAGACATATTTCTACTGCTCTCTTTGAAATAAGCAAGGCAATTCACTCATTTGTAATCAAGATGATCTTTTGAAACATCCAGTTGTAATCAGAAAAACAATTTACTTTGATAGCAGAATTGAAAATCATTGTAATTAATAAAATGGGGCTATTAGGAATGGAAAATGAATAGAATCTACAATACAACTTTATCATCATATAACTATTGAGCATTTTTATTACCATCCTATGTTGTAAAGAATAGAGGAGGTGTCTTTAGACACTAGAAGCTTTTGTTGTAAAGATGTATGTGTTTATTGGTAAGAAAGGCTTTCTGAACTGCTCATCTGCGTAAGGCTCTGCAGGATGCTTTGAAACCAGTAATATCCTGACATATGAGTGAGAGACAGATCCCAACACTATCATTTTTTCAATTCTTGATGTTTATTTAAAAATTATTTGCTATACCCCATTTTACTTGCAAGCATCCTTAGCTACTTCTTGGACCTCTTCCATGTTTCCTAATCTCTATCTCTACATTTCCATGGTCCTATAGCCAACTCTTTAGACATATTCCTCCTTCTGTATCCCAGTATCCCATCATATTTTATAGTGGATAACAGTAACAGAGTACAGAGTATACAAATATATATATATATATATATATCTTATCTCTGTATTTTCAAATAGGCCCAGCTTTTTGCATGTGCCCAACCTAGCTAACCAGGACAGAAAAGCACATGGAATGGCATGTGTTACTGTTTCTGTGCCAGGATCTTCATAGTTTTCCATCAACGTGGTCTCCAGTTATGTGCTCCTTTTGTCTGTTACCTCCTGCAGATCCCAGGTTACCCATACCTGGGGATTTGTTCTAAGCCACCATAAATGTATTATGAAACAAGGTAGGCAAAGAAGGAATGAGTAAATACCCGCATATACCAGAGCTCATGGGCGTATACCATCAGTGCTTCTAGTGCTACAGAATCTGCCATCTGCCCCCACCCAGCAATGCCTGCTTACCCTGTCTTGCAAATGGCATCGTCAACTTCTACCCCACACACCAAACCAGCAGCCTTACTGCAGCTTCCGGTCTCTCTCCCATCTCATCTCTCCTGGAATTGAGCTCTTTTCTCAGTGCCCCCTCCCCCCCACCCCCACCCCCCCACTACTTTCCCAGCACAGATACTCATCCTTTCTTGCCTGCGGTATGTTACCAGCTTTTAACTGGTCTCTGTCCTCTAGTCTTGCCCCTCTAATCCAATCTCTATACTGTAGTCATGATGCTTTTTCTTTTTTGTCATTACTATTTATTTTCTTTAATTGTGGTAAAGTACACATAGCGTAAAGTTATTGTCTTAGCCATGTTAAAGTATACGGTTCAGTAGTGTTAAGTACATTCATTGTGTTGTGCAACTAATCTCTAAAACTCTTTTCATTGTGAAAAATTGAAACTCTGTACTCATTAAATAACACTTCCCCGCTCCCTCAACCCCTGACAACCACCATTCTACTTTCTGTCTCTGTGAGTTTGACTACATACTTCTGAAGTGGAATCGTATAGTATTTACCTTTTTGTTACTATTTCACTCAGCATACTGTCCTCATAGGTCATCATGTTGTAGCATATGGCAAGATTTCCTTCTTTTTAAAGGCTCAATAAGATTACATTGTTTATGTAAATACCATATTTTATTTGTCCATTCGTTCAGTGATGTCTTTAATCTGCTAAAAACCTTTTGATGGCTGCCCATTGTTGCTGGCATAAAATCCCAACTCATCAGTGAGTAAGACCAAGGCCCTGTGGGACTCAGGCCCCACCTGCTTCCTCAGCCGCACCCCTCCCACTCTTCGTTGCATATTGTCTTCTCATTCAGCTCTGGCCATTCTTCCAGGCTGGTTCTCTGTTTGCGCACTTCCCAGGACTTGTCCCCTGTGTTAGTTTGTGTCCTTTGAAAAGCCCACTCTGGGAAGAGACAACAGTGTGAAGGTTTAGAAAATGGGGAGGAAGCCAGGTAAGGCTGAGAGAGAGCAGACTGATCTGTGCCAGGGTGACCCCAGTGTAATTGGTGACAGAGGAGAAAGAACAGAAGCATCCTAAACCACTGAGCAATCTGAAGGGATTTTGCAAAGCCATGGGGAAGTCCTTGAGGCAAAGTCAGCCTTCTGAGGCTCCAGTGTCTGCCAGGGACAGGCCAGCTTTAGTGTCCCTGCTGTGTTTGGTCTTTGGTGGGGGAAAGCCTGTGGGAGGTGTGGTCTCAGTGGAAATGGATGGATTTCAGGGTACAGCACCCACCCCTCGGTGACGCTGATGCAGTGGTGCGGTGCATTCTCCAAGCCAGCCTCACCCCCTCTCTGCCCTAAGCAACCTGTGCTTCCTCTGCTAGGCAGCTTTGTGATTTTTTTTAAGGGCAACCAATAGCATCCTTTTTTTTAAGATTAATTTTTATAGTTTTTGACAGAAAGAGACAGAGACAAGGGGGAGGGTCCAAAGCAGTCTCCATAGTTGTACGTCATCAGTTTTAGATATAGTTTCATTCCACAGGTGGGTGCGGGGCCATGCAGGGCAGGAACTAGATTGGGGGCCTCCTACATGGGAGCTGGGTGCCTTCTACATAGGAAGCACACTCGGGGCAGGAGCCAAAATGGGTGCCTTCCACCTAGGAGGCTCCCCTCCACGGTGAGAACCGAACTGGGGGCACCCCCCCAGTTCAGCATGTGGGGCCACCCTGGCAGGGCCAGGATTTGGTCCTCTTTGATCCTCAGACCCCAGGGCTGCAAGATGAGCACTCAACCTGCTGAGCCATCCCAGCCTCCCCTCCTTTGTTTTTAGTGTTTTGCATAGTATCTTTTATTTCAAAGGTATCAAATGTTTGTGGTTTAAATTCAGAAATGGAGATATTCAGAAGTTGTTTTCTGTTATGAGTGACGTTTTGTATACCTTTTGTAACATGTTTATTTTACCGCATAAAGCCCAATATCTAGTCCCCCCTCTCCCTGCACTATAGAGGGTCTCTGCTGGGTGATCTGCCCCAAGTGGGGAGCAATGTGCTGGGAGCATGACCCAAGGGTGGGACTTGGTGAGAGGAAGAGGGTTCGGATTGGAGGAAAAGCTAATAAGCTACTTGGGGAGAAGTAGATCATCCAGGAAAATGGTCAATCTGAAAGGGACTCACAGTGAGAGAATGAAGGTCAGACTCACAGGATCTGAAGCCACCATGATGGACCCAGAAGATGACTCTACCTTATTAAAGGTACAGACTCAGGTCAGATGCAAAGGAAGTTGTAAAACTAAGTTTTATCTGGAAAGGATTTTCTTTACTATTTATTCTTCCAGCCATGTAGAGCAAAGATTATTTTTGAAATTTCTGGACAAAATGCATTGGATTGGGTGTACACACACACACACACACACACACACATTCACATAAAACATGGCCCCTACTAAGGTCATCTGTGCAAAGTACCTAGCTCCCTGTCCCTAGTCATAACATGCTGGGTTTCAGGGTGGTGATGTTGGGCATGAGTTCTAAATTGTCCTTATTCACTGAGATCTCTACATATGAGGATGCCTTGAGATGCCTCAGTCCATTCTCTCAAGTAGGTAGTGGTACCCGCCACCTACCCCACACGTACAGACTTCATAGGGATCCTAATGTTTGTTTGCTACAAAAAAAGTTCAATTGCATGTGTATTGTGCTGCGAAATAACTGCAAGACCATTTCTTCCCCTGTAGGAGTTGAAGACCAAAGAAAGATTGGAGGACCCTAAACTGCCGTTTCTTTGAGCTGTGAACTTAGCTGGGCTGCAAGGCCTTAACTCTCTTCCAGCTGAAGCTGAACTGGCAGATCCCTCACGTGGTTCAGGTGCCTCCCACATGCCGGTAACTGGTGCTCCAACTCTCAATACACGATTGTGAGAGTCACCAAAAAATCTGCAGTGGGTAGAGAGTATAGACAGGAATGTTAATCTCCATGTGACAAAGTCAGAAATTTTTCTGGTGGCCAGGAATGTTCAACTTATTTATTCTTTTGCCCTGCCCCGTAGTTTACCCTGGTCTAGTACCACTTTAAAGGGTCAGAGATGAGGTAACATGGATTCTCTTCATAATCTTCAACTGCACTTTGTCACCTGACCCATTGAAGAAACCTGTCAAACAAGAAATGTTACTAAGTGGTATGATATTAAAACATGCACTTACCCAGGAGAAAGTAAAACTTCTGGGAAATAAAAGAAAATATGTGTTCTTTGAACGCTGCAACTCGTCCCTAAGGTAGCTTCTTGTGTTTGGTACCTGAGTTAGCCATTATCACTATTTGAAGTAACTTTGCAAAAAGTTCTTATTTCCAAAAGGGAACCACAGCTTTCTTAGCCAAAATTGCATCTGTTCTCACTAAGAATTTCAGTGGGACATTAAAAATAGACCAGCAGAACACTCTAGGGGACATGAAAATAAAGAGAAACCTTTCCTTTTTGATAAGAAACAAGAGGCTTAAAATTAATATTTTTGGAAGGAATAACCTAATAGTTTCAATGAAATAGAGATTGAAAATAAAAAGAAAGAAAGGAAGAAAGAAGGATGACCTATATACTAATCTATAATTATTATTACATAGATATTAAATAATGACCTATATAATAATCAATAGTCTATATCTTTAGATACAAGCTAGGTCAGAAAGCAAGATAACTCTGGACACCCTGAAAGGCAGACTCGGTTTAGAGAACATGACTAAAGTGGACCCAAAATTACAAAGAAGAACCTGAAAATACTAAATGTAGATAAAACTGGTAAGTTTTCTTTTTCCCCCCCTCTGGGTATGCCCTGTGAGTGTAAGTTCATAAAATTATGCATTGTGATATTCTATGGTATAATTTTATTTGGGATTACATTTAATGTAATAAGTGCAGTGAAAATTTTGGAAATTTCTCTTAACACTGAACGGCCTTTATAGATTTCTGATAACCCAGAGTCTTTATATTCATTTGTATATTAATTTATTTTACTTTTACTTTTTTTGTTAAAAAAATTATAAAAGGTTGTCCTGTTTTTACATTTTGAAATATATTATAATTTCCACTCCTCTCTTCATCCTACTATTGCATTATTTTTTAATTGTTTGACAGAGAGAGAGAGACTGAGAGAGACAGAGAGAGAAGTGGGAGGGCCCAAAGCCGTTTCCACAGCTGTATATCATCAGTTTTCAAAATAGTTTCATTTCGCACAGGTGGGTGGGGGCTGCGCAGGGCAGGAACTGGGCCAGGGGCCTCCCACAAGGAAAGCTCACCCCAGTTCAGTATAGGGGTCTGCACGGGCCCGGGACTCAATCCCCAGACCCTGCAGCTTCAAAGCAAGTGCTTAACCCACTGAGCCATCCTGGCATCCCCTGCGTTATTTTTTAACAACAAAGAAACTTGAGAGGATGATGCTATTAATTCCACTTAATCTATTATTTCTTTACTTGGTCTGCTTTTATACTCAGAAGAAAATTTATACATATATGTATTATATATCTATGCTCTTTAGAAAAAAAAGCCAGCCATAAATACTTCTATTTTTCAAATTACATGGATACTTTCCAGACAGTATGTGTATGTGCGTATATATATAATAACCTTTTTCCATTTTCCAAATTTTCATAGGGTCTTAGAAATAGTAGATACTACAGTTTACACCTCAAATGAGAACTGCAAAATACCATGTTTCAACTGGACAACTGAATTACCTCCTTAAAGTATATTACAAAACAAAACAAAGTGAAAGGAAACATTCATGATTTATATTAGCACCTTCTCTAATTTATTTGACTGAAGAAAGAGGCTGTAATATGCCAAAGACCACATACCTGGAGTGGGCTTGTTGACAGCATTTGCCTTCTCCATACGCACACACCACATTGCTGTAATAAGTCACCAGGCAACTAAGAAAAAGGAGGGAGGAAAATTATGGGTCCGTGGTGCTTGGTAGCATAAAAACACAGTATTTCTCAGGTGATGGGGTCAAATAAATTCGCCCACATGCTGATGTGAAACGACCCAGGATTGTGCCCTTGACTCTTCCTCCTCTGTACACTCTTTGTAGGTGATCTCATCCATCCCATGGCTTCCTACCTTATGGTGATAATTTCCAGGCCTTTGTGGAGAGAAGATTGACCACTAATGACTCCAGTGGCTGTCTTTACTTTGCCTGACAAGGAGCAAACATACAGTTTCAACTTTACCCAAGATACTCAGGTGCTGTTGGTGTGCACGGACAGCCTCTCTGAGCAGCAGGCAGCCAAACTAGACTTTTTCTTCTGCTTGCAAGACTGTTCTTACCTTTGAAAAATAGTAGTAGGTGTCAGTTCAATAATGGATCCATCTGGGTCCTGCCCCAGCATACGAGGGGATGATGAGAGATCACAGAAGCAGTGTCCGGGGGCAGCCACTCTGCTCTGCCGATTGCACTGTGTGACACCTGTGACATTTGCCTGAGCCACTCACTCAATAATCTCTATCTTCAGCCTAGCTTTGTCTTCAGAACTTCAGTTCTTTATGTCCTGTCTACTTGACCTCTCTTCATGAATGACCCACAGGTGCCTTGAAGGCAGATTCTTTTCTTCCTCCTATGAACTTGCTTTCAGTTAATGGAATAGTTGTCCCCCCAGATCTAGAGGTGAAACACCAGGATGACCTTTATTCAGTTCTATCCTCTCTCTTCTCAATAAAATGGAAAAATTGCTCTTGATACTTAAAAAAAAATTTGTGTGAGCTGTTGTGTGGTTAATGCAATTCAAAGTGCACACCAGATACTTAACTGTGAAGCAGCTAAAATTTCATGTCTGGAGTTTTCCTAATTGACCCAACAAGAAAGTGTTTTACATGTCAGGAATTGTGTTTTGATTTACCTTTAAATTTATATAATCTTTCAGGGGATTGTTTATTCAATAAATGTCTAATAGGTGCAGAGCTGATACTAATTAATTCTGCTTTAAACTTGCATACACATTTCTTTTATTAATGCATATGTAAGTTGCCTGAGACCAGATTCTCTCAGGCCTGTTGTCCTAACATAATTTTTAATAGCTCTTGCTTTTACGTTCACCAGTGTGTGTTTGGATGATCAATTATATGCTCATAGAGTAGACATAATATATAATGTGAGTGTGCCCTTGTTTGACATTTTCTAAGTTGAATCTGCCCTTTAATGCCTAACCAATTTAGTCTGAGTCTCCATCCTGAGTGGGGCTGACGTTGAAATAAAAAAGTGTTAGAATGATGCTAGAAGATGAGAGATTTCTGGTAAAGTAAAATGAAGATTCTATCAATGACAAGATGCTACTTAGGAAAACGCAGCATTAGGGGTCTATGCAATAGTTTATACAAGGGCTGTCCGGAAAAAATCCAGCCATGAATGCCTCTATTTTTTACATTACAGAGTTGGGTACTTCCCAGACAGCCCTCGAATGTCTATTCATATACAGAAAGACAAGAAGTGCACCCTCAGGAGAAAGGCTTACTTAGAAGAAAGAGGTAAATGGTAAAACATGCCAATATTGGGGCTTCACATGAGGAAGCAACTTTGGGGGAACATTGCAGGATGCTTCATCTGCTCTGATTGTACTGTATGAGCCCCTAGTAAGGAATGCAGAAACCTTAGAGCGCCTCTAAAACTTGAGCATGTCTCAGAATCATTAACACTGAGATGACGCAAGAAGTTGGGGTGGGCCTCGATAATTTGCATTTCCAACCAGTTCCCAGGTGATCCTGGTGCTTTGAGAACCACTGGCTTATATTTAGAGCCATGTTAATTATCTTGTAAAGCAAGCAGATTGGAGGTCTGTGGTTTCCAGTCGGCTGTGGCTCACTAAGGTCTTTAAAGGTAGTGTGTCTTTCTAGTTAACTGTTCTCTCTGGGTTAGCTCCTTATCCACAGGCTTGTTTCCTCTTGGTCACAGGACAGCTAACTGCTCCAGGAATGACCTTGTCACACTATCTCAGTGAAGGCAGGAAGAAACAGGGAAGGGAAAAAGGAAGGAAGAGCACAAGGCTTTCACTTCCTGAGGCGGTTTTTTAATTCAGAAAGAAAATCTCCAGAACCCTCTGCCTACCTTCCTTTACCTCTCTTGGCCAGAACTGGACCGTATGCCCATTCTCCTTATCCCCTCCCCAGACCAATGACAATGTGAAAATCACTTGTTCAAGCAATGATTAATCCCCTGAGGAAAGGGGTGGAGTCTACCTTCCCTGAAATCAAATTGGGACAGGCAGTTGGACAAGTAACAAATACTGGCTAGGACAGGAACTTACCTTTAGCAAGCAGCCTGCTAAATATTAATATTTTACATATCATTCTTTTAACATTTCTCAGAGGTAGGTATTATTATTCCTACTTTACCAATGAAGAAACGCAAACTTAAAGAGAATTGTCTTCACAGCTAGGAAAATATTACAATTTGAACTAGGGCTATTGATGCTACAGTTTAAACAGTACACACACCTCCAAGATAGCAGTTTCCGTTCCAGACCACCGCAATAAAGATAGTATCACCATAAAATGAGTCGTAATCTTTTTGCTGGTGGAGGGTCTTACCTTCAATTTGTTTAAAAATGCAACACCTGTGAGGCACACTAAAGCAAAGCGCAATAAAATAAGGTATGCCTGCACTTTACATTACAATGTCCTGCTGCCTTGTTTTATCTATAGTTCAGAAAATGTGTTGCTATCCTAGTGGCAATCCTTAATTATGGACAAAAAAGGTAATTTATTTTCTGCTTACTATATCAGATAGGTGTGTAGGATATTTCATTATTTCATGAAATTTAATACAAAAATTTAAATTCTGTAAGTACTTTAAATATTTTTTTATTGTTTTGACGGAGAGAGAGAGATACAGAGACAGAGACAGAGAAGGGGGAGGGCCCAGAACAGTCTCCATAGTTGC
>PVKE010007056.1:0-52009 GCA_004027555.1 Craseonycteris thonglongyai | reverse complement strand
GTAAAAGCCCTCCTAAGAACAGTTTTTGCAGCATCCTTAGTTTTGGTTATGTGTGTCTATTTCCTTTTTTTTTCCCCCAAGATCATTTTTTATCTCCCCTTCAATTTCTTCTTTGTGTTTTTCTTTGTCAGTTACTTTAGTTTAATGGTGTTTATAATTTTTTCCTGTTTCCTTTTTTTTTTTTTGTCATGTGTCTCAGTTCTAAAAGTTTTTTGAGTAGTTACCATGAAGTTTATGTAAAAGAAAGTTTCATATATGAGGTGGTCCCTTTTCTTAAAGATGCTTCTTATCTCCATTTTCTTTGGAGGTTTAAAACTTTACTTCTTTTCCTTTATGTTTTTGTTGTCTCAGTTTATGCCTATTTATTTTTGCTTTTTGTTTCAGGTCCAATATCCTCCTTCAGTATTTCTTGAAATGCTAGCCATGTGCTGGAGAAATTCTTCAGCTTCTGCATTTCTGAATAGGTCTTTATTCCTTCTTCATATCTAAAGAATAACTTTTCTGGGTAGATGATTCTTGGCTGGTAATTTCTCTCCTTCAATATTTTGAATAGTTAATTCTATGCCCTCCTGCTTATCTAGTTTATGTTGAGACAGTTTGTCTGATGACAGTCTAATGGGCTTTCCTTTATAGATTATGGCACTTTTTCCCCCTGGGTGCCTTGAGGATTCTTTCTTTGTCTTTGACCGGTGCCATCTTCAGGAAATGTGCCTTGGAGAGGGTCTTCTAGGATTCAAGTAGCTAAGGGTCTTGTTTCCTTTTTGGATTTGAGGTTCCACTTTTTCCCATAGATTTGGAAAGTTCTCATCTACTATTTGAGCAAATTCTCTGTGTCCATCCCATCCCCTGATCCTTCTGGAATACCTATTATTCTTATGTTACTATTTCTAGTGGAGTCAGATAGTTCTTGTAGGGACCTTTCACTCCTTTTAACTCTCAGGTGTCTCTCTTTTTCCTTCTGTGACATTTTCATATTTCTGTCTTCGATTTCACTGATTCTTTCCTCCATCTGGTCAGCTCTGCTTCCTATGCTAGCTTTTTTTATTTTTTATTTCCTTTATTGTGTTGTTTTTCTCTAGAATTTCTACTTGATTCTTTTGTATACTTTCAATTTCTGTGTTAAAGTATTTCGTTTGTTCACAGATTTCCTTTCTGAGATCTTTTAGCTCCCTTTGTTACACCACCAATCTTCTTTGATCTCTTTGAGTGTTTTCAGAATTGCAGTCTTGAATTCTTTGTCATTCAATCATATAGTTCCGTACCTTTAAGTTTCTTTTCTGGAGGTTTCTTCATTTTCTTTCTGAGCATCTTTGTTCCCCAAGGTACTCACTGTCTTTGGAGCATTTATGTTCCTGGGCATAAGGACTTTTCCCTTGGTAGATGTGATGAGGTCTTTCTTTTGCTTCTCAGCTGATGTTGCTGCAGTGTCTTACAATATTTTCTCTTGGTTATTTGGTTTTCTCACAGTGGGAGACTTCCTAGAAGTTAGGCTTCCTTGACTCAGAAGTCTTGGTAGACTCTGTGTGCCTACTCTTTGGGAGGATATGGTGGGCAATGCTATTCTATGCCTTTGAGATCCCACTGCAGTCAGAGCTGCCACACCTGTGCTTGGATCCTGGTTCTTAAGACCAGTAGCAAACAAAGCTTCTGGTCTCATGGAGCTTATATACTAGCAACAAAGAAATTACTACTCTTCTGAAACTCCTTTTTATTTCAGAAATAGGCCTTATAAATTAAACTACTAAAAATCTTCAGAGAGAAAGAGCTAGGAAAGGAAAATAAAAAAAAAACAAAAATAAGTATTGCTTTAACATTTTAATTTTATATCAGTATATTACTGGAGGCACTGTGTGCCAATTGGATCTTTTGGGAAGTAGATGGTAAGAAAGAGTTAGGAGCTCAAGAAGTCTATAGGTCCTGAAAGATCAAAGGGAAAAGATAGGAATTGGGAAGAGAAAGATTCAGACTATGATCCTGGGGAGCAATCAGGAGTGGAAACAGAGAGCCTCAGACCACACAGTAGACCCAAAAAAGTCTTAGACATCACAACTGGAAGCTCAGGAGGAAAGGGTCCCTGTTAGAGAAGTCCCACATTGGGTAGAAATGGCCAGATCCTAGGACTCCGACCTCCCTCCATCATTGGCTGGGGACTGCCTGGGAAGAGCCAGCATAGTGGCCTCTACTAGAAAGCTGAGCTAGGGCCTGAAGGCACTCACACCTGGAGACTGTCAGCTAATTGGGCTCAAGGCAAGTACTTCCTTGAAGGAAGTTCTGAGCAGTGCCTCCAAGACTGTTGCAAACTTCAAAAGGTAAAATAGGAACCTGGTTCTCTAGAGAGGTTTCTAAAAGTCAGTACAAGCAATTTATTTATTCTTAAAACATAGAAATGTCTCTCAGCAAGTGCTTTTCATAGTTAAAATCAAGGTCTTTTAGGAAATGCATTTTTTAAAATTGTTTTTTGACAGACAGAGAGAGAGCGAGAGAGAGAGCGAGAGAGAGAGAGAGATACAGAGACAGGGAGAGAACTGAACTGGGGGCACTCCCCAGTTCAGCACATGGGTCCACATGGGCCGGGGCCGGGATTTGATCCTGGGTCCCCATGCTACAAAGTGACCGCTTAACCCACTGAGCCATCCCGGCTTCCCCAGGAAATGCATTTTTAATACCCGATATAACTTTAACTTGCCTAATATTTATATAGTGGAAAAAAATTTTAATTTTAATTAAAGTGTGAAATGCCCATACAGGCAAAAGTAATTTTTACATTAATTAGTTAATTAGCTAGTGACATAGTTCATTTAAAAAAGTGCTTTCAATGCAACATTAAGATTTGGAATCTTGGGGAAGCCGGGATGGCTCAGTGGGCTAAGCGCTCACTTTGCAACGCTGGGGACCGGGGATCGAATCCCGGCCCCGGCCCGTGTGGACCCATATGCTGAACTGGGAGCTCCCCCAGTTCAGTTCTCTCTCTGTCTCTGTCTCTGTATCTCTCTCTCTCTCTCTCTCTCTCTCTCTCTCTCTCTCTGTCAAAAATAAATAAATAAATAAAAATATATAAGATTTGGAATCTAGGAGACGTCATCAAGATGGTGGTGTGAGAGGAGCTCTTGAAATCTCTCCTGGAAAGAACAACAAATTGAATAACTAAAATCCAACCAGGGAATCCCTAAGCAACACACAACCTCAGCTGAGAGACCCACTTATCACAAGAAAATATGTAAAGACCAGAGAAAGGGAGGTGAGTGGGAGAGAAGGGAAGGGAGCAGTGTGGAGACACACCGCAGAGCATGACCTGTAGGCCTATACATTGACCTACTTAGAGACTGACCCAGAGACCGGCAGAGGAAAGACTGAGGTGGGAGTGTGGGAGAGCAGCCCAAGGTGCAGAAGGGACTCTGGGTGGGTTGGAGGCCGGGAATGGTCAAAGGTGGAGGCGGGGGCTGCAGGATCACGAGGAGGCTGTCAGAGGTGGGGTGCAGGCAGCTGTAGCATGATGCTGGCAGCAGGAGTGTGGGGAGAGCAGCCAAAGTGTGGCATGGGCAATCATAGTGCAGAGTGGGAGGCTGGAGTGTGGCACTGATGGTGGCTGGAGAGTGGCACAGGCAGCTGGAGCACTAAGCAGGCTGTCAGAGCATGGGGTGGGCTGCTGGAACATAGGGCCAGCGGTAGGAACACTGCCTGACTTTGGACACAGAACCTGGCTGCTTCCCCTTATTCTGTCCCAAGGCTCACCTCCCCCAACTCTATCCAGAGCCTGCATTCAGTCAGCTACTGCCTGGAAGCCACCATTACACTGTGACACAAAGACACATGTGCCTTTAACATGAAGTAGAAGAGATGAGAATAAGATATGCTAAAATAACCTTTTAAGTAGAGGCTGTCTTATTTTGGTAGGGCTGCCATGACAAAGCACCACAGATGGGGGTGGGGTGGGGGAGTTAAACAGCAGAAATTTCTTTTCTCACAGTAGTGGAGGCTGAAATTCTGAGATCAAGTTGTCAGCAGTTCTGACTTCTGAGGTCTCTCTTTTTGGCTTGTAAATGGCATCTTTTCCCTGTGTCTTCACATGGTCTCCCCTGTGTGCATGTCACTGTCCTAGTTTCTACTTCTTATAAGGACGTCACTCATATTGGATTAGGGACCAACCTGGAGACTGTTTTAACTTAATTACCTCTTATAAGACCCTATCTCCAAGTGCAGTTATATTTTGAGCTAATGAAAGTTAGGGCTTGAACTTATGAATTTTGGGGGGGCTCCCTTTAACTCATAATAGAAGGCCATAAAACTACCAATAAGCAATTGTTTGGCTTAAAATGTTTTAACTTGTGTTGGATGCTAATGGATATAGAAATAAAATAATACAAAAATAACAATTATATGAAATAAAGTAAAGAATTAATATTCTTTCTCAAATGGCTCATTTCTAGCCAAAGAGCAAGACAATGAAATATAAGACCAAAATTCCTTGATAATTCCTCGTTAGACTGGTAGTGCTCAGTCAAGTAAATCACACATCATAAAAAAGAAACAAGTTACAACTCATAAGGGACCGTATGCTTAAAACTACCAACAGAGATTTCCTTACCATGTGCATTTAAAATATAAATCAAACCAGGTAATATCTTTATCATTAATACACATTTTTTCAAGATAATTTATATTTGTAGTAGGACAGTTTGTTTCCCAGAATAATAAAAATGATTAAACTATAACATTAAAATATAATTCCATTTTAGCCATAGAAAAAATGTTAATTTATTCTTTTCTGGTCCCTGTTGTTTAGCTGATTTCTGAGCCTATCTCAAATAATAAAAGTAACGGACTGGTGGTATCCTCTCCACAAAAGTGAACACTGGTCTTTTTCTGCTGGCATTTCCTACCTCAGAACCTTACATTATGTGACATGCTATAGACCGCCATTGTTGTGTGCCACTGTATTTTGGGGACTTATTAGAATGAAGGAAGTTCTTCCCTAACATGACATTTCCTTTCTAATATAATACAAAAGGGGAGAAGTTAGGGTTGACCATTTACACATTGTTCCCATTTGAGGCCCCACACTATTGCCGTCATGTGTGAATGCCTAACCCTTTCAGAGATTTCCTCTAGGGTTTTCTAGTATGTTTATTTTCCTGTGAATTTTGAAAGACTTGACCTCTCTGAGAGAAGTCTTTTCAGCGACACCAGATCCGTATCAATGTTACTAGAGACTTAATGGGCCAACCTTGTAAAGATGGTGCCATGACTATGTATTGATTTGAAATAGCTTCACTCACCATAGCGCCATCAGGCCTGTTACTGCTGCATAACCCTGAATTCTATTCTTCTATATTTGTGGAACTCTCCAGAACTCTTCCTTGAGATTATGACCTTCATTTCAGAAACGCTGGACTGTGTCAAAGGCTCTACCTAAAATATAATATTAAGATTTCTGGTACTAGTAAATTCTACTTACTAGATTTTAAATACCTTCAGGGTAATATATATATATGTTTGATTTTTTAAAAATGTTGAACTGTTAAAAGATAAAGTGAGGCATATCAAAAATTTTAAGGGTCTATTTGAGCAAAAATCAATTGCTATAGGGCAGTGCCAAACTAGAAGCAGTTAGGAATGCTCTTAACAGGAATGGGGGGAAAGGCTTACATAGAAAAGGTATAAAGCAAAGTAAGGAAATGATTTGAATGCCTGCATTATAAAGCCTAGCTGTCCTCAGCATTTTGATTTTGTAACCTCGAGGTATTTACAGACTTAGATTTTTGTTTGCTCGTGTAGGCTGTCAGAGCACTAGAGCTCTCTTTGTCTAATGGCCTTTTAGTTTAATTAATTTAACATTACAAATGTCTAGTTCAGTTTAACAATCATTTACTTAGCACCTACGTGGGCCCTGAGCTGATCTAAAATAAAAAGGAAAGAAAAAGATTGAGTTCCTACCTTGGAGTGTTTGTAGCCTAGGAAGGAGATTGTATACTGTTTCCTCCCTGCCTTACTTCTTTTAAAATAAGCTACATTTATCTTTTCATTATTCATTATAGTAAGTTTGGATAGTACAGAGAAATCAAAAGAAAAAAAAAACCAAAAACCTAACAATCAGCCCAAAAACCTATGACTTAACTACTGCTAATAACAGTTTAATTTATCTTTTTAATATACACATACTTGAGGAAATATTTATAATCAGATAGTATGCACAATTTTGTTACCCACTTCTTTCATTTCACACATCATAAACATTTTCTGGTAGCCTTAGTAAACATCATTTAAGAAGCCCGATAATATAGCACCCTGTAGATTCACCAGTTTCCTTAATCCTTATTTTTCTGCCTGATATTTAGGCAATTTCCTATCTTTTGCTATTCTAAATGCAAAACTCAACTTTGGACACAAATCATTCTTAATATTTAGAATTGTTTCCTGAAATTAACTGTCCAAAAATGGTCTGTCTGTGTACAAGGGATGAGCATCAAGCTTCCAGGACATTTGTCAGTGGCTTTGGAAGGGTCTGACCACCTTACACCTGACCATCAGTGTTAGTGAGGCCTGGCTCACGGAAGCATCACTGTATCCTTGCTTTTGGGACATCATTACTTGAAAAATGTTTGCTAGTTTGATAAGTGAGAAG
Organism: Craseonycteris thonglongyai; assembly: GCA_004027555.1. Classification (NCBI taxonomy): domain Eukaryota; kingdom Metazoa; phylum Chordata; class Mammalia; order Chiroptera; family Craseonycteridae; genus Craseonycteris; species Craseonycteris thonglongyai. Next base: position 45,387 of record PVKE010007056.1, on the reverse strand, counting down.
CAGTGTTTTGATTTTTATTTATTTGGTTGCCAGTGAAGTTGACTATTTCCTCATATTTTTGTTTATCAGTTTTATTTCCTCTTTTACAAGTGGGCACTTTGTGCTCTTTTCCATTTCATATATTATTTCTTCCACATCTCTCTTCTTTTCTACTAGGCTTTTGGCTTAGTCAAAATTTTTTTTCTAGGGCTACTTGAACCCATTCAGCTTCTCTTCCTTCACACTGAATCATGGTGACTGCATAGTCATTTTTGTACTCTCATCAGATATAACAGAAAACCCACTTTAAAACAGAAAGCATTTGACATTTTCTTCAGCTTTTTTTTGTGTCTTCTCACCAGAGAGAGAAGTTGGTCTTCTCACCTTGGAAAGAATGTTCTATAAAGTAATGACATTCCCCGGGAGACATTTTTAGTAAAAGGCATAATAGTGGCATCTCCTTGGAGATTAATTCTGACATTCCCATGAGGCACCTGAAGTCTAAAAGGGAATAACAGAATTATCCTCATCCCCCACCAAAGCTGGGGCCAGTCCAAAAGTGCTTTCTGCACCACTGATTTTTCTTGGGCTTTTGTGGCTCAGCTTATGGCTGTGAAACACTATTCATTGCCTTGGATTACGGCTTTTTCTTTTGTCCTTTACTGACTGTCTGGGGAGTCGCTGCCAAAAGTTGTGACTGGTGATTATCACTTTGGAGGAATAAAGCTCATGTGGCTCAAGCCCCGGGAAGATTAGTCAGTGTGCCTCAGCAACTTTCATTAGTGAGTTGTCGCTGTTCTAGCTTTAGGGAGCTATAAGAGGACATGCCACCGTCACCCGCACTCCGGGAGATGAGAGTGATAGATCTAGCACAAAGGCAGATAAAAAAAGGCAACTCTGTTACCTCTTTCTTCCCAAAATAATAGATCCAGTAAAGCAGCAGGTTCTAGCCAACCAGTATGGCATAAACCAGCACACAGATCCATGTTGAGGACCGACCTCATTTTGTGAATGGTAAAGTGCTTTTATAAGTGGTAACTGTCGTAGTTTTGCAAACAGGTGAAGGTCACTGGTTCACTGGGCTTCTTGATGCCTTAAACTTAAAGAGTAAATTTTTTTTATTTACATGTTTACTGTAAAAATTTTTTTTATTTACATGTTTATTGAATTTCTATTATATGTTAAGCATTGCCTAGACCAGGGGTCTGCAAACTATAGCTTGCAGATCAGATTTGACCCACCACTTATTTTTCTTAGCCCAGGAGCCAAGAACAATTTTTACATTTTTATAAAATGGTTGAGAATATGAAAAGAAGAATATTTTGTGATACATGAAGTTACATGAACTTCAAATTTCAGGGCCCACATATGAAGGTTTATTAGAACACAGCCGCACTCATTCATTCATGTGTTGTCTCTGGGTACTTTTCTGCTACAATGGCAAAATCAAGTAGTTGAATGGCCCAGTGAGACGAAAATATTTACTATCTGGCCTTTTACAGAAAAAGCTGTTGACCCCTGTTCTAGATACTGGAAATACAGCTATAAATGAGGTAGACATAGTCCTGGTATTGTTAGAACTTAATTCATGTATAACATTACTTTATGGAAGGCCCCAGTGGGACTCACCCTTAATCCTGGCTTTAAGAATATCAGGTTCTAACCAAGTGAGCTAACCTTATATACTTTTAGCCAACGTTGGCACAACCTTATAGAATCTGATTATTTTTTCCTCAAATCAAATCAAATCAATTAATTAGCTATGTTAGACTGCAAAGGTCTCTGCCCTTAAGCCATTAAACTAATCGTGAAGCAAATTTTATTTAAAAATGAAAAAAGAATAATGGGAATGACGCACACAATAGCTGCTTTTAACTTTCAAAAGACTTCTTTTTGTGCTAGTGTACACCCTGAAAATTTTACGTGCTAAGAATTCAGGTGGAAAAGCTCACTTTGGACTGATAAAGACTGAGTAGGGTTGCCAGAGAAAGCAGGATGCGGCCCAAAATGATGGTCTTGATTTCCTCCTTCAATCCCAGGGGCCTAACAAGTTGTCTCCTGTGGACAGAAGGCCAAGAAGCTGCCTTTAGGGCTCTTTCCTATATCCAAACCTTTGGCATAATATCTGCTCTGATTCTCATAACAGACAGATTGCCCTGAGCTTGTGAAACAGGCAGACCCAGCTTGGGAGCTTCTCAGCCAACTTGTGAGTTAAGCAGGGATCTGTTCTCCCCCGAATGGGGATGGTGGAAGCAAGGCTGAAGGGGTATTAAATAATGGGGAAATTGGGTAGGTGGCTGGAAACTTTGTTTATAAAATGTAAGAAAGTTGGAAAGTCTGAGAGTCTTTATGCTAACTTTCCAACATGTGTAGAACACGAAAGGATGCATCTTCCACTATACTGTGAACAATTTTCATACCTGCCTGGCCCAGGGTGTTAAAAAATGGTTCAATAAAAGAAGCATGAACGAAGGAAGTCAAGTCACACACAGACATTGCTCAGAATGCTCAGATAAAGGTGTGGTCTCAGAAATAGAAATTTATGGGTGTTCATTCATTTGCACATTCAACACTTATTATGCCCCTACTATGTTCCAGGCACCGAAACACATTTTATTTCAATGACGAATAATAAAAATGTTTCTAAAATGTCAGTGTCTTCTTTGTCACTTTAAAAAGTATAGTCAGGCAACTGTCTAGTATTGAACGCTGAAGAGAATTGAAGAGCCTGGAGGATCTTTTTGACCTCATGGCTGTTATTAACTATTAACCATGGTTATTGTTCTGGCTAACAGTATAGAAAATAATAAAGTTACCACAGTTACTTAAGATGGCACACTCTGGTGTCAGACTGCCTGGGTTCAAATCCAGGTTTGATTACTCATTAAATATGGGACATGGGATAAATTTTGCCCCAGTTTCTCTATATGTAAAACACAAATAATAATACCCACTGTATAGAGGTATTGTAAAGATTTAAACAATCAAAGTACTTTGGCCTGTAGGAAGCCCTCAGGGTGAATGTTAACTGTTTTTGTTACAGGACTCCACCTAGAAAAGGTAGAAAAGTTTGGATTGAATATATTGAGAACTTGAGGACAGGCCCCAGAACTTGGTGGTTCTGGTTTAGTGCCACTTAGAGTATACACACGGAAAGAGCATAGCCCCTTAATTTGTAGTTTAACTTTTTTGACTGTGTCCTTGCCCAAAAATGGAGCTAAAAATATTAACTAAAGGGGCTCTTGTGAGGATCACATGTGTGAGTGTGCCTGGAATTTAGTGAGTTCTCAAAAAAGATTACTTTCCTTCTGACTAAGCCAAATATGAGGAAGTAATTCATTTTAATTAAGAGTGTTGATGAGTTGGGTTCTAGTTAATTGAACTGCAATATGTAAATAAATTTAATCATGGAGCTGCTCTGCCAGATAAACACCCAGCACCTGGTATGGTTTGGTTGAGCACCTTTATTTGTTTGATTTTGAAAACGTCTTTGCCCTTCTGTATCTTCTTAACATTATGGACCCCTCAACTCAGGCATTTTCAGTTGAAAGAAGGATTTTCAGAAGGTTTTAGAAAATTTTAATTGTTGAATTTAATAGGATTGATTTAAATTCATCCAAGTCAGTTGCAAACAATGGAACAATGGGCTGGTACCTCATCACTCCTTGTTTATGTTTTAAATAAAAGGAGAGAAATGGGAAGTATTCCAAATTGAGTCACAGGCTGTGGTGAGGATTAAATGAGTAAACATGGTCTTCAGAGAGAGGTTCTGGGTGGGAACTAGAGGTCCTCGGCAGTCATCCTCTACCATTTACTTTCCTTTGTGGGATGTCGGCCTAGCATAGCACGAGAGAAGAAAACGAACAGACACATGTTTGTTATGACAAAGTAACACTGAAAGAAGGCTGGAAGAGAATTGTGTGAGTTGAATAAGAGGGGAGTAAGAATGCCTTCCAATGAAATAGTGAAGGAGGCTAAAGGGAGACCTTGGAACCTGGTCCCATGATAATTTTGTGGATTTATACTGGTTGGATGTAGCATTATTTCCCCTTAAGAAAAGTTTCTCAGTCTTGAACACTGTTGACACTTGGAGCAGTATAATTGTTGTGAGGGCCTGTGCTACATATTCCATAGGCTGTTTAGCAGCAGCATTCCTGACACCCCCCCACCCCCCAATGCCAGTAGCACCTCACTCCGCCCCTACCCTGAAGATAACCCAAATGTTTCCATACCTTACCAAATGTTTCCTTGGAGCCCAAATCACTCCCAGGTGAGAAGCACCACTTTGAAAGGATTTGTTTCAATCACTTTATGGACCTCTGAGGCTCTAACATCCTTCTGAGGCTGTGTTCATGGGAAGGTCCTTCCTCTGACTAACTTTTGGATCCCTCCAGAATTGACTGGCAGCCCAGTGGAAACCTTCTCAAAAAAGCAGGCTGCAGTGCCACATTTCTGAGTTTTGGAGGATGCCTAGATTATTTTCTAAGGCAATGTGAATTTTGTTTCCAGTGGTCCTTGCCCCTCCTAAGTGAGTATTACATAGAAAATGACAACTCAATCCTGTTTGTGGAGACTTTATTCTTTATTACTATCTGGTGATAAGTAGGGGAAAGTCACTTAATTGAATTATTAAAATAAAGACTATGGAAAGGCTGACCAGATGTCCTATTTTAAATGGGACAGAAAACAATGATATTGTCCCTTTTTGAATGGTATGAGTGTCAGCCTAGTCTCACAGAGCTAAATTCAAGGTGTCAGTAGGCTGACCATACATATCATTTAAAATGGGACAGTACTGTTGTTTTCTGTCCTGTTTAAAACAGGACATCTGGTCAGCCTACCTATAGGTTATTCCCTTAAAAAACACCTCAGGGGGAAGCCGGGATGGTTCAGTGGGTTGAGCGATCCCTTTACGGCCCTGGAGACCGAGGATCGAATCCCGGCCCCGGCCTGTGTGGACCCATATGCTGAACTGGGGAGTGCCCCCAGCTCAGTTCTCACTGGGGTGCGACCCCAGCCCAGTTCCTGCCCTGTGCAGCCCCGCGCCCACCTGTGGAATGAAACTATGTGAAAAAACCAATGATGTGCAACTATGGAGACTGTTCTGGGCCCTCCCCATTCTCTCTGTCTCTGTATCTGTCTCTCTCTCTCTCTGTCAAAAACAATAAAAATAAATCTTAAAAAAAACAACAAAAACACCTCAGAATATATTTAATGTAAGTATAACCAGAAAAGGAAGCGGAGAAGCCCACAGTAGGGGGAGGTGAATTGCCAAGTGGCACTTTAGAAAAACAAAGGTTTGCAAGATAAAAACTACTTTTCTCTCCAGTTAGAGGTTTAATGTTATTAATAACTCAGATGTCATACTTAGGCCATTACTGGCAGCATGCATACAATTTAAATATTTTAGCTTCCATTATACAACTGGATCTATATTACTGACCTTCAAGGGCCCCATTTATAAAGGATGAGGGATGGGAACAATCAGCTACTTCATGCAAGGGCTGGCCAGCAGACTGGGTTTCCCAGCATTGTCAGACAAACCACAACACAGGGAATGCTTGGGAGCCCCTTGGAACATGGCAGGGTTAGGACAGAGAATGACTGGAGGTGGGGTGGAGGGGGAAGGGTTCCTTTCAGGGCAGGAAGAGAGCCAACGCTTTTTTTTCTTGTTGAAAAAGAGATATCCCACTTTTGTTCCAAGGGAGAAAGAAATATCCATTAAGACTGGTGACACTGGGAATTTTGTTTCGGCTTGGTTCCTTTTGTTGTGACTCCAAGGCAGAGCACAGGAATCTGGGGTGACAAGGTTTCAGGCCAAGACGAGAAAGAAAAAGAATTCTTTCCAAGGATCTCTTCTATTGTCCCCTCAAGAATAAATATTTATAGAGAAAGTTCAAGTGAAGGCTTTTACAATGGTCATGGCTTTAAGACTAAGCCTTTGAAAGCAGACGTGTAAAACTGTGCTTAAAAGAAGAGTGATTCAATTAGGCTTCCCAAGGAAAACTAAGAAACCTCAAGGTAATTTCCTATCTAAAATCTAATTGTGTTCTCAAGTGGAATAGGAATACCACTCTGAATTATCCCCGATCCATAGACTGCAGCAAAAATGTACAGCCAAATTGGATTCTATTTAATGTAACTGAGTTATTTTCCTTCACAGGATCTATAATTTGCCTTCAACAAATGTGATTTGCCTCTGAAAGATAAGACATTGCAATTATTCCTCCAAAATGGATTTTCCCTGCCAGAAACAATCTGGAAAAGTAGACCAAATATTGCCTTAATGTTATCCTGTTTATTATCTTTGAGTGCACACCTGGAGTGCCTGTTTGTGTTCTGAGATAGGTATGGCTACTGTAGTTTAGAAATTCTCTTTAAATGGACACTGGAGCTGAAATTTACTCAAGAGCCCGGGGCTTGCACAATGGTAGTGTAAATAGCTATGCGTGATGTTACATAAGACTTCTAAATCTTGTGCAAAATATGAGCAATGGGGAGCTTGCTTCAGTAGACCATTCTTCTGAGCTCTGAAAATACCAATTTAATTTTTATTTGCTTGGCTGAACCCCTGAGGTGCTAAGTGTTGCCAAGTGTTGATATTTGCATAAAATATATTGTAAGAAGGGTATTTTAGGCATGGTTAATTTTATGACAAAAACATTCACTTTTGGCTTTATTTTCAATAACAATTCGGTTGACTTATGACCAGGTGTTATGGGTGATGATTGTGGGTAATGGTTTAAGAGCGAGAGCTAGAATGATGTATGAAATTAGCTCCTGATATGTCCCCTTGAAAAGTACAAGTTGTGGAAAGTCTCTAAACCTCAGTTCCCTCCTCTGTGAAAAGGGAGTGATGTTATCTACACTGAGGTTTAGACGAGAAAAATCTACAAGCATACAATGCCTGGCATGCACAAATCTGGATTACACAAGGGATAGTAGTAGTAAAATCTTACATGGTATTGCTTACCTCTTCTTCCTTAGGCACATTTATCTTTCAGAAAGATGATCTTTCATAGGAATAGATACCAGCTGGACATTTCTAAATTTCTGAGTTGAAAGTGGTTAAGTCTTCAGATTTTGAAGTTACCTGGTTTGAAATACTGGCTGTTACTTACCAAATGCTTTTGACTGGGTCACCTTGGCTTTCTTTGCTTTGATCTCCTGCTAATACATAAGTAATAACTGAACCAGAGCTTATCTAAGACTTGTAAGGAGGGTTAAGTAAAATTTTACAACTCATATACCTAGGACAGGACCTGGTATGCCATAAATATATCCATTATTGCTATTTTCCACTTTTGCCAGCCAAAGGAATATCAACAGGATTCAGAACATAACACTAAGTAAGTTTTTCATGTACTTTTATTAACAACTTAATACAAGACTGTACATTGTATGTGCTAAAATCAACCCACTTCTGAAAACTGAAAAAAACCAAAACAAAACCCAGCATTTCTATACTAGTTCAGGCTTTGGTTCTACACGCCATCTTCTACAGCAAAAATCACATAGTGTAACCAAACAATTTAAGAACAGGAAGAAGAAAGTGTTCTACTGGAATGGAGAGATTATTTATGCACAAACAGCTGAGGATCATTTCTAGCTTAAGAGATTCACTACACATGCTGGAATGTTCAGTTCCCTTTTCTATAGTCCTACAACCAAACATACATCAACTAAAAACGTGGCCATAGGTCCTGCCTAGACACCCATAGACATGAAACAAACAAACAAACAAACAAATTTATATAAATAAGTCAATTAAACCACAAAAACTAGAGAAACACAAGAAAAAAAATCCAATAGTCAATAAAAACTGTACAGTACTGGTCAGTCTTTTATATCTGAAAAAATGTGTAACTTAAAAAAATGTTCTTTAATGTATAAAAGTCTTTTATATCAGTGTTAGCTGGAGTGAAAACTGGAAGACTCGGATTCGGTTGAAACAGAAGAATGTCCACCCCGCTTTCCCTTGGAGAGGATTTTGAGGCTGGACCCTCTGCTCACAGAGGTGAGTGCATGCTGGGCCGAGGTTTTAAATTTGGCTCCAAGGAAGGCATAGAGGATGGGATTCAGACAACAATGGAAAAAGGCTAGGGCTTCAGTGATGGAAATCCACTTGTGCACAGTATTCTCAAACTCACATCCTTGCTTGATGATTTCCAGGAGGATGAAGGAGTCAATGCTGATGCCAATATAGTAGGGCAGCCAGCAGGCGAAGAAAGTCAGGATAAGGATAACTGTGGTCTTGAGGGCCTTGCGCTTCTGGTAGCCCTTGGAATGGGACAGCTTGGAGATGATAATGCAGTAGCAGGATAGGATGACGATACCTGGCAGGATAAGGCCAACCATGATGTGCTGAAACTGGAACACCACCAACCACAAGTCATTGGGGTAGAAGCGGTCACAGACATACCTGTCTTCCCCAACCCTGATGTTGGCAAAGATGAAGTCAGGAATAGCCAACAGGAGGGCAGGTATCCAGACGCCAACATAGACCACTTTTTCAGCCAATAGCTTCCTTGGCTTCTGACTATTGGTGGCGTGGACAATGGCCAGGTACCGGTCCAGACTGATGAAGGCCAGGATGAGGACACTGCTGTAGAGGTTGACTGTGTAGATGACATGGACAGCCTTGCACAGGAACTTCCCAAAGTACCAGTTGGCTACAGCGTCAACAGCCCAGAAGGGAAGTGTGAGAACAAAGAGGAGGTCTGCCACGGACAGATGCAGTCTGTACTTGTCTGTCATGCTTCTCAGCTTCTTCTGGTACCCCATGACCAGGATGACCAAGCCATTGCCTACTATGCCAGTCAGGAAGATGATGGAGTAGACAGTGGGCAGAAAGATACGGTTGAAATGGGCATTTTCCTCCCGGAAGCAGGGTTCCTTCATGGAGTCATAGTCGCCTGAACCCAAGTCCTCCTCTGTGTAGTTATCTGAGGGGTATATCTGCAAAAGTGGCAAGGGAACAGACATTATTCATTTTTAAGTTCAACAGGCATTCACCAAGTCAAAAAAAAAAAAAAGTTTCTGGTATTTTAAGGAAGCAATTTATAAGACCCAACTCAGCCCAGCCTTCAGAAAATTCTGTTCCCACAGAAGTACTGGGGGAAGGGCACAAGGTAATTACCCCGTACTCTTGAATCCTAAAGCCTCCTCCTCATCTTTCTCCCATAGTCACTTCATTATATCCCAATTACAAAATTCTTTGTTTAGAACTAAAGGGCACAGAGATTCTGAGGGTTTCAAAGTTACATCTTTGCTAGCTCTTCTGCCCGCCCACTAGAGGGAAGAAAAAAAAAAAACTTTAGAGGAAAACAAAACAAAACAAATCATAGAGGCCACTGCTAAGTCTCCAGCGCCCGCAGGTGCGTGCGTGCATGCGTGTGTGTGTGGGGGGGGGGGGGGGGGGGGGGGGGGGGGGGGGGGGGGGGGGGGGGGGGGGGGGGGGGGGGGGGGGGCAGCGGGTGGGGTAGAATCTCGTGTTCTGAAGAGATGTGATTAACTTTCTGTGTGAAGATTCCACGGGACAGGAAAGAAGCGAGGAACTAGCACGCGGGTGGAGTGGGGGAGACAGGAGGCAGGGGTGTCCCAAAGACTCATTCTCCTAAGGTACAAAAATATTGTTTCCCCCATGTTTGTCGCTGATCTAAACACAAGCCATTGTGTATTCTAAGCAACATGTAGTAGGGGAGAAGGCTGCCTTAAGCAAAGGGCCTTTGGTGCTTGCGGGTATTGGAGGGGTCAAAGGTGGGTACCCCGCTCCTGCCGCCGCGCTCCCTCCCCCCATGCGGGAGCTCCTCGGCTGCACCCGTCTTTTGCCATACCCCTGTTTAATCCCTTGGTGCGCTGGGGCCGTTAGGGAGCTCACCATTTTTTCTGGGAAGGGAAGGTCATGGGGTCTGCACCCGTGGTCTTAGCCCCAAGTTTCATTTCCTCACTCTTCTCACTTTCTATCCCACCACTGATCCAATTAATGCGGTCGGAGGTCTGCAGCTCAAGGCCTCCAGGCAGTGGACTTGCTGGGTGCCGGTGGCCCGGCTCCCGGGGTCCCGCGACTGCCCACCACGCCTATGCTCATAGATCCCCGCAGGGCTCCATGGGTTCCGTGGTGTAGCGCGCGCCTTTAAATCGCGCGCCTCCGGAGGAAATGAAAAGCCTCCTTAGCAAGGGGTTTTCAAAAGCCTCCAGGAAACCACCGACGGTTAAACGGCGCAATTGGACTCGGTGAGCCAAACGGTCTTAGCACTTGCACCTGCCAGTCAGCACCACAGCGGCAAGGCAAGCAGCCCAGGTGCCCTCCCAACCCCTCATTCCATCCCTAGGGACCTGCTGTGCAGACCTTCGGGTGCTGCTTTGTGGGAACTGCTTATACTCTTTAGATCTCTGCACAATCCCAAACTCCCGAACCCCGAGGCTCATGAGCGGAGCTTCGGACGCGCGCGAGTCTCTCCTTACATCCCAAGGGGCACCGGCTGCTCTGGGGCACCTCCCAGCTGCGGCTGCAACACTCAGACCCCTCAGGCGAATGGCACCGTAAATCTGCCCGCCTTTCCCTCTCTCCGCTCTCTGTGCCCAGGCACTGCACAGCTCCCGGGGCCGCGCAGAATGTAGCGAACACGCACCCATGCAAGAGTGGTTTCCAGGCGCCTCTGCCCGAAGTTAATCCCAGGCGCAGCCTCCCTCTGGGAACACAGTTCTGGGGCGCTGCCCTCCGCTTTTAAATCCAGATCTCACATAAATTCGCACTAAAGAAACCCCTGCCCCCCCCCCCCCCCCCCCCCCCCCCCCCCCCCCCCCCCCCCCCCCCCCCCCCCCCCCCCCCCCCCCCCCCCCGCCCCGGGAGAGACCCATGGTCTGAATCCCAGGGCTGCGTGCACGCTTTCTCTCTGCACTTGTGCACAGAATGTTTGCAAACAGCCTGCAAGCCCCGTGCGCGCCCAGGACTCAAGGGGGAGACACATGTGCCGAAACAGTCGTATCAATCTTTTCTCCTTTGCGTAGAGAAAAAGATTCTAATCCTATTCTCCTACCTTCCCCACCCCCTCCCCCGGCCCTCCATGCAGCCATGCGCACGAAAACTCCTTTCCATGCCCCTTCTTCGGGACATGGACACCTCCAATGTTCTGGTAGCTTCTGCCCGCTCCCAGAGGGCTTGCGCGTTAAGTTTAGGTGTTTGTACATTTAAGAAAAAGCAGGTTGAAATTGGACTTACATGGATCGTGTCCATGGTAACCGCTTGCTGTCCAGCCAGGGTGGCTAAGGGAGTACCCAAGTCCTCAGGGTCACTACTACCTGCTGCCGCAGCCAACAGACTGAAGTTTCTGGCCGAAGCTGGACTTTTATAAAAACACGCTCGGCGCGCTGCGCATGCGCTGTGTTGGGGGGGCGGGCCAGCCCGGAGGATGAAGGGGGAGTAGGGGTGGGGTAGAGGGGAAGCCGATGCGGAGTAGGGCTCCAGGGAGGGGCGAGGGGTACACTCACGCGCCCCATGGGGTAAGCCCGAGAAGCCCCTGATCCGTTGCTGTTTGCTTACTGCCACCTCTTGAGTATCCAGCTGAAGACGGTATGCCGGAGGCATTCCCCGATTTGTGAAAGCGTGATGCGCTTGGAAGGAGGTGGGAAGCTCGTGCGACCTACGCTCTCCCTGTGTGGCACATTTACTCTTGCTCATATGGATGAAATTCCAGACCCAAGAGTGCTACAAATGGAGACACTGAAGCCCAGAGAGAAGTGACATGCAGGGGAAACCCAACCAGTAGGCAGCAATGCTGGTAGTAGGTCCAGTATCTGACTCGATTGCCTGCTCGTAGAGCAGATGCAGTCCATTCAGAAAATAAATAACGATCCGTTTTTTCGGAGCATAACTGCATATAACTATACATCTATACCGACAGTGTAGACAATCAGGCACCACATTCAGAAGAAAGTAGGATGATTTGGCATAATTCTGCAGGGAGACTGTGATAGAGAAGTTAGATGTGTATTCCTGGTAACCAATTCATGGATACATATATGATGTATATATGGATACATATATACATATATGAGATCTGTCCTGAAGTATCCAGCCATATAATATGAAAAATGGAGGCAGTCATGGCTCTATTAGTATTATCTGCTAAATTTATTATAAAAGAAATTTAGCGAATAGTACTTTTTGTAATAGATCGCCAAGTACTTGCCCAGAATCATTCAGTCTCATAACACTCTGTGGATGTTATTACAGAAATGCATTTAGTCAACACACATTTACTGAGGGTCCACTGCATGCCACGCACTGTTCCAGGCGCTGGGGAAACAGCAGCGAACCCGAACACAAGGCCCCCCAAGCGGAGGAAACCGGTGGCGGGCCTTTAGAGGGAGGTGCAATACCAGGACTGGACCGGGATTCCAGGCCGGGCTTGAACCCGGCTCTTTGGGACCCCATCCGGTGTCTTTCACTACTCTGTGCAGAGCACAGGCATTGGCACGGGTAAGAAATTAGGTTCAAGAGCTGAGCGAGTTGGAGCGAGGGTTGGGGCTGGACGTTTAAAGGAGTCCCCGACCGGCTGGGGTTTGTATTCCGCGCCCAGACAGCGCTTTCCAGCTTCGCGCCACTTCCCGCCTGCGCGGAGCCTGGGTGGAGCCGGGGAGCCCGGAGCAAGTGAGGGGCGGGCCGAGAACTAGTGAGCCCGCCAGAGACGTCGCCCCAAAAGTGACAGCGGGAACCACGATGCGAGCGTTAGCTGATGAGAACGATGATTGCTCTGTGACGCCCCAGACACCCCATTCCGGACCGGTCTCAAGGAAACTTATCCAGACTGGGCATAAACACCACCCCCCTTTTCTTTCAGATAGTTCCGGAGATTGGGAACTTTTTCTCTACCGACCATAATTTTCCTCTCATGTCTGGGTCCTTTCCCTAATGTTTGTCATCTACTGAAAGCTGTTATTAGGTCAGGAGGTGGGACTGCCAATTTAGGACACGATTGTAACTAGATAAAAATCAATCATAAATTACATTTATGTAGAGTTTAAAAAATTTAAAAGCACTTTTACTTTGATTACATCATTAATAACACTTAAGGGTTTTCACATTTTCATAAAGTAGGTAGGACAGGCATGCTATCTGTTGAAAGACTCGAAGTTCAGGCAAGTTCCGTGACTTGCTTTTCATGACGCTTAGTAGTAACCGAGTCAGTATGTTTTCAGCCAGTACGTTTTCAGCCAATACGTTGACTGCATTGCACCTTGGAACTCTTCTCTTCACAATGGCTGAAATCTGAAAAGTGGACTTTCCCAAGGCCACCCAAAAAGGAAGAGAAGCTAAATCCAGAGTAAAATGATTTGTACAACAAATATTTGCTGCTTGTTTGTAGACAAAGAAAAGCTCCTTACTTTAGATCCTTTTAGGTATATCAGCTGAAAGGAGGCAGATAACAAAGAACAATGGAATGCTATTTGGTGACTGTCAAATTAGGTGAAAAATTTTCTTTTCAAATACTCAATCTCAGGTCTTGATAAGACTAGCTGTCTCTCCCTGTGGCTGGTGGGAATGTGGGTTGGGACATCCTCTCTGGAAAACATTTTGCATTGAGCAGGAACCTTAGGACAGTAAAAGTACCTATAGAAACTTATCTTAAGGAAATTGGATTTATGCCATAAAGATATTCATGGAAGCATTATTTATAAAAGTAAAGGTCTGAACAACCCTATGTGTCTACTGTTAATAGTTGTGAAGATTTTGGTACATCTATATGTGGAATTTCATGTGGCCATTACAAATCATATTGGTGAAAAAAATTTAATGACATGAGAAAAATGCTTATGAACTAGGTGCAAATAGCAGAATTCAAAACTATATAGTGTGATCATAGTCAAGTTAAAATATACATTAGTAAAAGATTGGCAAGAAAACCAAAATGTATGAGTTTTCATTGGGTGCAGAATTATATCTAATTTTTATTTTCTTTGCATTTTTCTTAGCTTTCCAAACTTTCTATAGTAGACATAAAATATTTTCATGTTCAGAAAAAAGCTAATAAATATGTTAAAAAGGATATAGAATGCCTTCCTTCTCATACCTTTCTACTTCCTAGAGTATTTACTAGATATGATGGCATTTTTCATAATCTCCTTTCCTCTTTCTATGAAATAGTCTCTCCTTATTTTCCCCTGGGCCAATCTTACCTAAACTTTCTCTACTCTATGATGTTCTTAAAGACAAGCAAAACAAAGCAAAAGCTCGAACACTTACTGACTGTTTGTCATAGGGAGCCTACCTCTTATAATCCCCTCAACAACTTTACAAGGCATGTACTACCTCTTCTCCATGGGTAAGGAAACCAAGGGCCAGAGAGGGTCAGGAACTTGACTGTGATCACACAGTGAAGATGTGCACTGTCTGTGGTCTTTCTGTGAATGCTGTGATTCACCCTCTGAAAGCTCCCTCCTCTGGAACTTCATCTGAAGTACGCTTACATAGTACTTAGGCTGACCAGATGTATTGTTTGAAATGGAGCTGAAAACAGTACTGTCCTGCTTCAAACGGTACGTCTGGTCAGCCTAGTGTCACTGGTCTAAATTCAAGGGGTCAATGGGCTGGCCATAGGTACCATTTGAAATGGGACAGTTCTGTAGTTATCTGTCCCATTTCAGTCCGTCTGGTCAGCCTAATACTACTTTGAGTGGCATCTCTGGTGATGTTATTTAATTCTTAAGTGAGTGTCTGTTTTCTCTTCTTCCCCCAATATGTGAGGTTTCTTAAAATGAAAGCGCAGATATCTTCTGCGCAGCTAGCCTGCTGATAAAGAATGGGCTCTCTAATCCTTTACTGAACCTTTATTTAATGAATTAGTGACTTTCCTGTGTGCCTTTGGCAACAGAGCTGGGCTTAGGGGCTGCCAGGGCTTTGGCAGGGTCCCCAAGTTCTCACAGTGGCTTTAGCCCAGCAAATAACTAGCTTTGGCCATGGATTTGAGGGGATGCTTACAAATCCAGTGGCAGTGGCAAGCAATCTGCCACCTCCTGTTGCTCGCTCAGCAGCTGGTTGATTTGTGTGTGTGCGTGTGTGTGGATGTATGGGTGTATGACAGAACACTACTCTGTCCCCCCCGACAGGCTTGAAGCCAGTTGGGGAGAAAGTTTAAGGACAGACTTCCTCCTGCTGGTGGATGGCAGGAGGCAGCAGCATTAAAGGCTGTCACAACGCATCACCTTCCCATCTCCTCCGCTGCCTCTTAAAAGACAAAGAGCCGTTTTTGTTCCTGAAAGAGGAAAAAAACAAAACAAAAGAAAACAAAACAACAAAGACTTTTCTTAAAGGTGGTAGGGTTGCTCAAAGGGATAAAGTTAATGTATTTCCAAGTGATAGAAAAAGAAAAAAAAAAAAGGAGGCTATTTCCCAGGGGGTGTGTAATCCTAGCAGAGGATTACAAATCTCAAAGAGACAATGCTATTAAATGTCAACTATTTCCAAGATGGTGTTGGGGAAGAGAAATGGTCTCCCCCTCTCTTTACCCAGACCGATTCTCCTTCCTCAACTCCTTCGGTTTCTAACACCTACCAGTGAAAATGACTGGAAAATAAACGTAAGCTTTCCATCTCGTAGCTATATACCAATTTCGGAAAATCATTTACTGGTTTTCTGGATACCGTTTTTTATTGTAAATCTATGAGATCTTGAATTTCTAAAAGGTCTGACTTCACCAAAATGAGATTATTAGTAATCAGTGTAGCAGTCAACAAAATGTCCTGTACGAAGAGAAAAGCTAGATGCTAAACGCATATAGCCAATTTAGAGTCACCCTGGTAAATCATTTTAACAAAGCAGCCACTTACCAGTGCAATTGTCATCACTTGACTCATTCCATTGCCAGGGGGATGCATTGCTCTCAAAGTCTGCCCTGCTCCAGTGGCAGGTGCAGTGTGGCTTTGTGCATCTGATGAACAACAACAACAAACAGACCAGCGCTGTTGCCTCAAAAGTTGTGGTGTCTAGCTGGAAAAGAGGGCATGACTTTAGGAAATAATTGAGTAAGCAAACCCTGTTCTCCATGGAAAAGGATTGTTGTTGGTTTCCTTAAACCAGTAATTTATTGTCAGTGACCTCAAACAGCTATGTAACTAGAGGAAGTGCCTAGAGCCCTGTGGACAGCCTGCTTTCTGAAGAGAACTATACGTCCCATTTCAGAGCCAGGGTGCTCCCAGAAATGTGGTGATTGGATCATCCCATACAGATGGGCTTTGAGATTTTGCTGAGATCATTCCACTGTGCTACAAAGATCATTCTACCAAGAGTTCTATATTAGCAGAAGGACAGGGTGGGAATTGTGTGTGTGTGTGTGTGTGTGTGTGTGTGTGTGTAGGTAGGCAGGGAGATCCATGCAATGTTCTAGCATGAACAATTTTCTAAGTCCAAAGCCACAGTTTTGTCCTTGGAGCTACTTGTCGGTCTAAGGTACAAGTGACAAACTTCAAAAACCTGAAGATTCTGTATACAACTGAGGCAATAGAGAGTGGTAGGGGCAGTGGAGAACTGGAGGGTGCATGCCCTGTCTAAAGCAGGTAGCCACTACCCTCGATAGTCCTATGTGGGAATTTGAGCCTTACTTCCACTTTTTAAAGAGAAGCTAAAAGTCATGAGTTGTGTTTTTTGTTTTTTAATGAGAAATCTCTTGTGTTTAAAGTATTTATTCTAAACAAATAAGCAAGTAAACAAAACTCTTTAAGCTCTCAGTTTACACTGGCCTAAGGTGCTGGCACTAGGAATCAAAAGCATGACTGGGAGGGTTGGGCAACTTGGCAGCATGGAACAGACACATGAAAGGGGAGCCACGGAAATAGCCAGCGCTGGCCTCAGAGTACTCTTGGGGTGGCCTCTGTGCCATAATTTGTCCATCACTCCAAGACTGAAATTAGCCGCTTTGGATTTCCTGAGATGATCCTCCCTTGTGGTTCCCAACTGTATTCAGGTTTGTATTTGGGACCCTGAAGAGGATTAATCCTCCTGTGTCTCTGTTATCTTCCCTCCATTCAGGCTCTTAGCCTTCTGGGATACCTTGATGCATGAGTTCTGGACTGTTCTTCCAATTACTGTCATGCAATATCCTTCAGGGAGAGGGACATTTCTCCCTCTTCGCTTTAAACAGGACTGACAGTAGGAAGGAGGATTACTCACTGAATGGTGTAGCTCAGTGTTTCAGAGCACAGAATTTTGGAGCTAGATCATATAGACTCGCTTATTTATTTATTTATGCATGCATGCATTTAGTTATTTATTATTTTGAGGGAAAGTGAGAGAGAGAGGGCCCAGAGCAGTCTCCATAGTTGTACATCACTAGCTGTGTCATGGTTTCATTCCACATAGATGGATGTGGAGCTAGCTGCTCAGGGCACAAACTCAACTAGGACCTTTCTATGGTAAGTAAGTACCTTTGCCTCATAGGTCAGCATATGGGACTTGCAAGGGCTGGGGCCAGGAATCGAACCCTGTACCTCAGGGGTGCTAGGCAAATGCTCAACCACTGAGCTATCTGGGCATCCCTTCCCCTCCCCCCATAGGCTCTTGAGTGCTGACTGTACATGTAATCTCTTCCAATTCCACACTCAGGGTCATCACATGAGTAGCTTGGAACCAACCACAGTGGGAATATTTGTACCATGGGAATCTGTAGATGCTATAAATCAGGGCTTATTTATTTATTTACTGAGACGTGGTTTACCAGAGAACACAATTTACCAGTCTAGATTCTGGGCAAGCATATTGAAGTCTGTTTTTTCTTTATTTTTCTTTTTTTTTTTTTTTTAATTTATTGTTAAATTTGATGAGGTTACATTGGTTGGTAACAATTAGACAGTTTACAGATGTACAAGTCCACCTCACATCATTCATGCATCGTATTATGTGCCCATCACTCAGTATCAGTTCCCCTTCCATCACCTTATATCTAGTGCCCACTCCCACCTCCCCCTTTATTTTTCTTTATTTTATTTTTTAAATCTGTATTTAGACAATAATAGTATGTCACTTCCTGGCTTGTTGGGAGGACTATATATGATAGTGCATGAAGTCTTTAGCACAGTGTGGGGCACATAGTAAGTGCTCAATAAACACTACCTATTATTAATACGGTCTCATACCTCAGGTGCTGAAATGTCTTTCTTGTTAGTAGGGGGGGCTTTGATTAACCAGACAAATGGCTTTCTCTACCATTACCCACAGAAGTGAGAAAAAGGGAAACGGGGACTTAAGTAAAGTGTGAAATGTTCTAATTGCGGAGACATATGTGACAGGGGAAGGAAAGAAAAGTAATAAAGCTTCCCATATGTGCCTTGAAAGTCTCCTCCTGTAGTTACAGAGACTCAGCTTCAGGGTTGGAAGGGATCTTTGAATCATTTGGTCTCCATTCCAAGGAGTGCCTTCTACATCTGCACAGGGTGGCCCCATCTCTGAACACTTCCAGGAATGGGCAGCCCATTCACTGCTGGGCCAACCTGATCACTAGACAACCTTTCCCCCTAGACCTGCCTCGCCTGTTTTCTATCCACTGGGTCTAACTTAGCTAGAGCTCACCCGGAGAAGGTGCCATGCGAGGAAGCCAAAGAGAGTGGCAGCCAAAACCATCCTGAGGCTAAAGTAAAACCTGTCCTTCCTGAGGTGGCTTATTTCTGCAGCCACAGGGATAAGCCTAATGAGAAACCTCTTTGTTCCACTAATAAGTTTGAGAGCGGAATCAGGCTAGGTTAGGATTTCTTATCATAAAGGAAATTATCTCCAGACATGGAAGATTTGGGGATTAAGTAACTCAAAAGATTTAGGTGCTAGACTTTTGTAAGGCCTCCCAATCCTTTCAGATGTACTAGCTCTGCAGAGAAAATGTGGGAAAGGAGCAATGAAAAGTGGAAGCAGGCCATTATTAAAAAGCGAGGTTTATCCCATCTTTGCTTGGTATGACATTGGGGAACCCAGGTTAAAATGAATACTTGAAAAGATTGTCTGAAGATTCATGCCTAAATAGGTCTCTTTTTAGCAGGTGCTGACATTGCCTATAGAAACCATTGTTTTATTATCTAGCCCCCCCCCCCCCCAACAAAAGCTCAGCGACTTTTCTGGAATCGCTGTAAATTGAGGATGGCTCTGTGTTGGAGCAGTTTCTTTTTAAACAAAGGAAACAAAACTGCTTTCAGAGTCATTTAAGGGGTTCTTCCTTGTTTTTCCACTATATTATCCATGTGGTTAACATGTTGGACGTCCCACGCTGGGCTGTTTACTCAGGTCGTTTGCTGAGTGCCACCCTCAGTGACTATGCTTGTCTTTGAGAGGCGAGGTAGGGCAGCCCCTCGCAAGGAACAGGCATTAAATGGCCCACATCTGCCCTGTCGTCCCTTTAGGGTCCAAAAATCGGCTCACGTGTGGATGGTTTACTGTTTATTTGGGGGCAGAAGAGCATGACCTCGGCAGTGACGCTTTGAAGAACTCAGAGCAACTTGGATGAATCCTTTGCACACATAGGTCTCCATTTGCACGTCCACGTCACTGAGAGCTTTATCTCTGACGATAAATGGGAGGGCCTTGCAGCTCCATCTTTAAGCTTTCCCCCCAAACTGATTCAAATCTGGCTCCTCAAGACTGAATAGGACTTCTGTTCTCTGCCAAGTAAATTTTCACTAAGGGTTAGGGTTCTGGTGGCCAGTTACTATTTTTGAGGGAGATATTTTTCTGACTGCCTTTCACGCCACCCCACATGGGGCTTGCTAAGGTTTTTGTCATAACTGGGCAATGTGCCAGGCCAAAAAAAGAACCACCCTTCTTTCTTCAGTCAAAGCCCCTCCCCCAACTTCTCTCTCTCTCTCCCACACACCAACACATTGTACCCCCTCCCCACACCCACAACCAACTAGCCCACTTCTCTAGCGTTTCTGAATATTTTGATGTCCCAGCATCTCCTTCTTTCTCTTGGTCATATGCTGGCCCTGTGCCTCGGCCTCAATTCTAGAAAGCAGAAGGCTATTTCTATTTAGGCTTCTGTTGGAGTTCAGGAGCTGAGGGTCACCAGACTGGCGCCCTGGTAGGCAAAGACCTCTTCTGCCCTTTTATGCTAAACATAAACATTTAACCGAGAGGTCCTGTGAGAAATCTGTAGCTTCTTCCTGGAAAGCATGAATATATGGAAAATATTTCTTCTGCTCGTTCTCCACCAGCCAAGGGAGGTTTGTGAATGTTACTTATTTTCTGTAGTTTGTAATGTGAGAATGATAGGTTATTTTCCAAGTCTGACTAAAGTACATGGTTAGGCCTGTATTTTCAAACGGTAGGCATTCTTTTCTCCTTGAAAAAAAATCTCTGCTTTTCCTGCACCTTGAATTGGGGAGAACCGTTGATCTCCTGACCTGCTGTCGGCAGCCTCTGGCCCCATGTTTTGTGTCCCTGTGAACAGAGTGAGCTGCCTTGAATGAATTCTGCCCAAGAAAGAGCCAAAAATGGGGGAGTGCAAGGCATCTGCAAGAATCAGAAGTTGGCAAAAATAAGCCAATACAAAGTCAGAGTCTTGTGTGTCCCCGTTTCCCGCCCACACCCCCACTGTCCCACTTTATTGTAAGCGTGAAGAGTTCTTCTCTTTTCTCCAGAGAGCAAGGGAAGTGGGTTTTAACCATGCAGACTTTTCCTTTTCTGTGTTACTGGGGGCAGATGTATGTATACATGTATCTGTGATTCTTTACGGCAGGGGCAGTGTCCGGGGTTCCATAATCTCCCTGGCCCCCAGTTCCCTTTCAGACTTTCCACAGAAGCAGAGGCCGCCACAGAATACCAGGTGTACCTGGCTGGAGATGGACGCCCCTTCCCCCAGGGGACCATGCTAGAGAGTCCCTTAGTGCTGCACTTCTGCTCTGTCTCTCAGAAGACCTGGCTTTGGGAGGTGAAGATTGTGAAGAGCTACTAAGAAATTGACCCAGAGAACCATATGTGTGAGGACATGGAAGTGTAAAGCAGCAGCTGTGTCCTGGAAACTGGACGGAGTACATAGGTTTCGCGGGGTGTGACTTGGCATTAAGGGAGTGATGGAAGCACAAGTGGGAACCAAGTGAGTGACAGTGTAAAACCATGAGCTTTGCAGACACTAAAGTACCAGGCATCTCTCAGGAAATTCTATCAACTGTTTATCTGGCAGGATTGATAGGAGGATCATCCAAAGTAATTGAAAAGGCTACTTTGTAAATGGAAATAGCCTTAATTAACATTTAATGTTTTTTAGAGATAAGACGTAGAAGGGGTTGGAAGGAGGAGGCTCAGGTGGGAAGAGCAGGCAGAAACCTATTTGGAGAGCTCAGACAGGAGATGGTAAAGGTCTGTGCTAACTGGATCAATAGTGCTGGGACTTGAAGGAGGCTGATGGAGAGGAGAGATCTGGGGAACTAGCATCTGGGGACTCATGGCTGTAGGGCTGAAGAAGAAGCAGGAGAACAGGGTGACTGGAATTTCAGCTAGAGTGTGAGGAATAGAGGCCAGAGGATAGGCTATTAGAGCAGGGAGGTGTTGCGTTTAGAGAAAGTCAGAAGGCTTGCCCTTGTATTTTTCAGTTTAAGTGTTGGTTTCTCACCAACACCTGCGTTTGACTTGTGGTCTTCTGTGCATCACAAGGCATCCAATAATATCCTGTTACTGATGTCACTGGGGTGACTTCATCTAGTTGCACATCTTTAAAAGATAACCATCAGAGGTGGCAAACTTGACAGACAAAAATAAAAAGTAGATTTCAAGATCTTTTCCTGACACTTCTGAGGCCTCTGTTTGGGTATGATTTGGAGTTTATTCCCCCAGCTAGGACACTATGTCAGATAAAAACAAATCAATATGTGGTCGCTGAACATCAACTAGAGCTGGGCTGGCTACTGTGCCAAGAGCTACAGGGGAAGCAGCAGAAGGAAAGAATCAACTGTCTTTAGAAATTTGAAATCAACATCTGTATATAAAAACAGTTGTGATCCAGTCATTTGGAACATTTATGGTCGCAGATCAGATGCATTATACAGAAAACAAGAAGTTGATGGCACTGCCCTTCTCAGACCAACAGAATCGGAATCACCAGGGTTGGGGGCCCACTAGTTCTGAGGAAGGAGTCATTTCAAAGCAATACGTCCAGGGAGACCTTTGCAGAAGAGATGGAATCTGAGCTGAGCCTTCCAGGGAGGCTATAGCGCCACTACAACACTCACCCTTTATGTGGGCACATTGTTGGAAGGTCCTACTGACGTTAAAGTAGTTTCTGGGCCCCTTAACTGCAAACATGATTTTAGCAAAACATTGAAAATAACTGGCTTCCTACACTTTTGCTCTTATTTGCAAATTGTGCCATAGTCATTTTTAAGGAAATAAGTGCTCTTTGTTTCTAGACCTTGACTCATTTATAATTGTACTTTGCTGAGTGTCCACTCTACCTTTGTGTGTCCAACTTTGGTTCTCAGAGTGTGGTTTAAGGTGGCTAGATAGGATTTGTTGTAGGAAGTTTATTTTTAGATCCATTTTCTCTTTCCTTCTTGGCCTCAGATCACTTTTCTGACCCTTTGGTTACTCATTGGTGGCCTATTACAAACACTGCCACAATTCTACAGTTGGAATCTTGGGGTGATATTTACTGTTCAGGAACCTGTCAGGACAAGTAGATGGGCTACTGACTTTTGATCCTGACAGGGTGGCACCTGCTGGCTTGGAATGTTTGGGCAGTAGACCCCCAAGGAAGGTATTATGAAGGCTCCAAATATTCTCAAGTCCCAAAACTTACTTCTGACTGAATAAATAATGCACTACGACTTTTCAAATGCATGTGAATGCTTTTGTGATTAATAAAATGACACATTTATTGGAAAATGTCTTGAATTAAAAGTTTATTTGTTTTTTTTTTGTGTGTGTGTGTTTAAGAATGTTTTCCATCAACAAACACTAACAACATGACCAGCTTTCATCTGCTGATTCATAAAACTTTGTGGTTAAAAGTGATCTTGTTAGGCAAAGGAAAAGCAGCCCTGGAGGGAGCAGAGTTTTCATCTGGTGTCCAGAGTCTCTCCCCTCCCTGCCCCCCAGCTTCCGGGTGGCCAGGGAGAGAACTTGGGAAATAACAGATATGGAATGGGACAGAGGAATAGACTCTGTACACGAATTACTACTTGGCTTGTAGGAGGGCACTACCCACCAAGTCCCAACCTGAGAGGACTGTTACTTGGGAGGCAGTTTTCAGGTTCTCTCAACCAACCTTCCACTCTGGGCAGGAAACCCTATGAAACCTTCTGGAAGGGTGAACATCTTTTTTGACCCACACCCTTCACACAAAGGGAGCTTATCCCTAGGTTAAATTCAGATCCCTGAATCTCAGCCTTGGTGTTTCTGATTTGGTAGAACTGAATTGGGCCTTTGACATTTGTATTTTTTAAAAATGCTGTAGGTGACTGATATCAGCCAGAGTTGAAACAGAAGCTTGCTATGAAAGGACAAGACTACTCTGTTGCAATGCTTTTTGTTTGTGAAGTGCTCACTAATGCATGAACAGCGTCATGGTGAGGCTCCTGCAGGCTTAATATGAACACCCGTTTTCATACTTCTCACACCCACCCTGGTAGATAGATCCTTATTTCAAAAAAAAAAACGAATGAATTAGGGCCCAAGGAAGTGAAACCAAAGTGCGAGCTGGGGAGTGACAGTTGGAACCCCAATGTACAAATGAAACCAGGGAACAATGGGTGTGACGAGCTCTTGAGGAAGGACAAACAGTTATGACCTCCAACCCACAATTTAGATCGACAAACATAAAATCGCTTCTAGCTAAATGGTAGGGGCCTGATGCTGCTGAAATCATGGGTGGGGAAGTGCTCTTTAAGAAGTTTATGGGAAAGCCGGGATGGCTCAGCGGGTTAAGCCCTCGCTTTGAAGCCCCGAGGACTGAGGATCGAATCCCGGCCCTGGCCCATGAGGACCCATATGCTGAACAGGGGAGTGCCCCCAGTTCAGTTCTTGCCGGGACCTAAGTGGGAGGCTCCCGGCCCAGTTCCTGCCCTGCGCAGCCCTGTGCCCACCTGTGGAGTGAAACTATATGGAAAACTAATGTCAACGATGGAGACTACTCTGGGCCCTCCCCCTTCTCTCTGTCTCTCTCTGTCTCTGTTTCTCTCTGTCAAAAATCAATAAAATAAATCTTTAAAGAAAAAAAAAAGAAGAAGAAGTTTATGACACACCCAATTCCAAATCTACCCAGTCTACCTTTGGCAAAGGAGTAAAATCAGTTAGTTTAAGAGCTTGGGATCTGGAGCTAAGAGACCTTGGCTCCCTGTCTCAGTGACTTTGGGCAATGTTACTCTGTTCCAGGGCCTCAGTTCCCTCATCAAAATGGAGATAATGCAAAGTGGTGCCTCACTCTTGTTACGTGTGCTGGGCCTGGGCTGGGGCTGTCATGCTGACAGAGGCCCATGTTGAGGATGCGAGGGAAGGAGGGGGCTTAAAGCATCAGAAGCTTCTATCTTTCATTATGTGAAGGAGGAGGACCAGGGAGGCCAGATGTTTGTTTGTGTGCTCTCTCTTGCACCCCATAGCAGGTGGGTGCTGCACTGGGCTCCCCCAGAGGCTGGTGGTGAGCAGGAAGGTGGGAGCCACCATTTCTTATGCTTGTTCCCATGTATCAGTGACAAAGAGCTGCTTCTAATGCAACAGCCCCACCCCCATATCTCTTGCTAGGTCCCTGAGAAATGAACTTCTTTTGGTCACATGGACCCAAAAATCACTGGGACTTGGATTGTTTGAGATACCACTGAGAAGTTCAAGTCTGCTCCCAGATAGGCCTTAAGGGAGGGATGGCTCACACAGTGAGGCCAACCACATGATGCATCCTTGTCTACACAGAATCTTGCTGCTTTGTGCACAATGACGTCTTGACCCATGGGACTGTAAAGGTCTCTAAACCTATAACCTCCAGGTGACCTCCCTCCGGGGAGAAACAGAGCTATCATGTGCCTGTGCAGAGCTCTTTTTTGAGAGATGAGTTATACTTTTCTGCTCAGTCTGCTCTAGGTTAGAGCAGAACGCCACCAGCAACTGTCTGGGACTGCTTAGCAACTGGGCGTTCACAGGAATAAGCTTCCTCTCTCCTCCAGCCTCCTATTTTCCTGGTATTGTCTTCAGGTTAACATCTTGTGAAATGATTTGAATTGACATTAAATGTTGGTTGAGTTGTGCACAGCTTGTAGTTACCTATAAGTTAAGTACCTTCCTTCTTGGACATGAGGAAAGGGCATATTGTATACCCTCAATCCCATTGTTCCTTTATTACTCTTTGTTTCTTCACATTGCTTTCTCAGACACATCATTTTGCTCTTTAATTTTGATAACCCTGTGGATGAGCAGTGAGGCGTCAGAAACCAAGCCCTTGCTGCTGTTGATAATTATAGTTCTTCTCGGAATTTCTTTCTTTTTGTAAATGCCTACCAGGTGCCCCCAGGTACAAGACAATACCAGTTTGTTTGGTAAAGGCATACAGATAAGAAGAATCAGAACCAGCAACTCCCCAAAGATAAGAGGTTCCCTCCATCACTGAGTCACCACATTAAATGTTCACCCGAGCTCACTGCTGAAATGAGTCAGTGGTCCTTTCAGGATTCCTTTTAGCACAGTGTTTCAAAGAAATCAGTGTTTACGATTGCGACTCTTTTTTTTTCCTTCACTAGACCTATTTTGCATTTTCCTAAGGTGAAACTCAGCCTGTCTTTTCAGGTGTCAAGGAAGTCAACACTTCAAAGTTGAGAAGGGGGAAAGAACTCAGCTATCAAAGGGAGGCCTGAAAACTTATTTTTTTCAAGGGTAGGAAAATACTTTTCCAAACCAGATTCTAAAACTAAGCTGGATGGTTTGTTGTGTGTAGTTTGTCTGGGGGTGGATTTTCTCAAATTCTGTTCTTTTTAAAGGGCAACACATCTTCCTTCTGGTTGCTATCATTTTCCTTGTATCCTGACCTCCCAGGGTCTGGCTTCATTTTACTTACCCAATAGCACGTTCCTGATCCTCTTCATCAAAGGCAATTGTTTCATCCTTGGATATCTCCTCAGTGACCTCTGACCAGCAGGGATTGTGGTGATTTTTCTATGGGGCAAAAGAGTTATCCACCCATTTTGGGCGCACTACTACAAATCCTTCCCATCTTTGAGCCCATCTCCAATCCAAGTTGCTGGCTAAAAGGTCCCTGTTGGACATTAAGCTCCTTCCTTCCCTACACATTACTGAGCACTGACTACATTCCAGGCACTAGACATGGGAAGGCAGCAGTGCACAAGGCTGAACAGGAACCTAGACAAGTACATGGGCACTTATAGTTTGACCTGAACCAAACCCAGGAGAGCTTCCTGAAAGAGGTGACTTCAAAACTAAGACAAAACAAATAAGTTAACCAGGTGAAGGGAATAAAGAGGGAGAGTGTTTTGCTTTACATTGCTCTTAAGCTATCAGCATCTTCTTGCACCCTGCTTTGCATTAGCTTGTTTGGTCCCTATGCCTAATGTGTACATCTTCTCTTCAAAATATTATAACTTCTTGAGGGCAAGAGTCTGTGGTACTTTTCCATTTATTTTCTCAGGGCTTAAGCACAGTCCTAAATACTTTGCAAGGAAGGAAAGTAGCATATATTATGCCTACTCTGTGCCCATGAGTTTGCATGTGAGTGGTTGTTTAAGTTACTCTGCTACTGAAAGGTGTTGCAGGTGGTATGGTTAGGGCAGTATTGACTGCTGAGTAGTGGGGTGAATTTGGGTGAACCTCTAAACTTCCTCGGGGCCTTGATTTCTTCATCTGTCAAATAAAGGGATTCCATTACAGCATCTTCTGGTTCTGTGATCCTCTTTATCTTGTGGACTCGCGGGGCCATCTGGTTGTCGTTGAACTGGTGGGAAGACAACTGTAGAAGGTGGTTCGGGGTTAAATCAGGAAACCCAATGTGGAAATGAAACCATAACCCCAAAGCCTTCAGGGCTAAGTCAGTTGCAGACCAAGGAAAGGATGTCGCTGAGAAATGACCCCAACGTGAGCCCCAGCGCCTTCATCCTCTTCTCTGTGTCCAGTGCCAGCACAAGCTGCCAACCTGGAGGAACAATGTACCCTCAGGCTTTGTTCTGAGAGCCCAGTAGAGCTTTCACTCTGAAGTGTCAACACCTGCGGTCTTGTAACCTAGGCTACTGAAACAGCAAGTGAGTGTGCAGAAGGCAAATTGATAGGGTAGATAGTATAGGCATTCACAGCAGAGCTTTGGTGCTAAAAACACCTACTTCAGGACATCATGTACTAATTCAAGGGTGGAACCCCCTTGTCTCTCAAACTTTTCAAAACAGGAAGAAGTTTTGTTCAACTGCAGACACCTATGTTCTTCTAGAGATCTTTTTGGAAGCCACCCAAGAAAGAAAGCTACCTTCACTAAGGGTATGCTACTCACTTTTTTTCCTCTTTTTCTTTTTTCTACTCTGAGCTTCTGGTAGCATTTTGGAAGGTTGGCACAAGGCCATCTGAAACCACAGTGAGGTGTTAGGTAATCATGTTCTCATTAAAATGCTGTTTTGTGGTTTAATTTTCAACGGTCTCTTTGCAGTTTGGAAACACACATACTATAATTTTTAGGCAAAGAGAGATCTTGTTATACAGGCAAAAAGGAGGGAAGACGGGCTGCCCATCAGACATTTCCCTGTGTCTTACCAGAAAAGATACAGCCCTTTTCATTCTAGAGTAGGCAAACTGAGCTTGAGTGTAGCACTTCTGGGGCTTCCTAGAGACTGATATTATATTGACCCTGGGACCACATGCCTCAAAAACATTCTAAGACCCTCCAGGTTGAAAGTATCAAGTAGTGTCCATCCTTGACCATTTGTACACTTATTGATTGAGTTGAGAACCTTCACTGAGTATCTACCCAATGCCAGACATTGGGCTAGACCCTAAGGACAGAAAGATAGAGGAAATTACCACCAGTTGGGGAGGCAGATAAGTAACTGGGCAACAGAGAAGAGAGAGGTGACTGAGCCCTGTTTCTTCTGATTCTCACCTTCAAGGAATTCCCTCATGGGGTCTTCTGAATTTTATCGGTGAAGACCACAAGCTAAATTCAGGGTTATCATTTTCTATTAAAAAAAAAAAAGAGAGAGAGAATGATGAAGCCTCCCCTGAGGCAATCTTCTAGGAACTGCCCCTAACTCCTCCCTTTTTAGTCTGGCTGAACTGTCCCCACAGGTCCAGCTCTGGCTTTGTAACTGGGACAGGTCTGGGACTCAGCCACTCTTGCTCTGTGTTTGTACATCCCCAGGAGTAGGATCTTCAATTCGGCTCTTAGCTCCCTTGAGACCTTATAGAAATTGGACTGGCCCCTGTCCTATTCTCTCAGGGTGACAGACAGAAAGGCACCAGGATACTGTGAAGGTATGCTGAAGGACAGCTCCAGGTAAAAGGAACTGTCTAACTTCAGCCCCAGGTAAACTGAACAGACCAATTTGGCCTCAGGTCTGATTTGAGCATTTCAATTCAGATGAGCACTTCATGTCAGACTTCTTCTAGCAATAGGTGTCCTAGATATGGTAAAAAAGAAGGCCATCTTTGGATCTTTTTACCCCCATCTTTCATCCACTTTCCTCTGCATCTGCCCTTACTCTTTGAGCTGCCCCTCCTTTTGTCTCCTTTGTTTGGTAGTGTCATTATATGCATCTTCACAGAGCAAGTAGCATAGTTACTTTTGGCATTTGTCTTGAGGGATTTAGATTTTCACAAAGTACCTATAATAAATTGAAATTTAGAAGTAGCTTGTTTTTCTTCTTTCAACAATTAAATACTTGAGTGAATTAAGACAAACAGGCTGGAGTCTTTAAAAATATTTTAAAATCAATGTGAAGGCTTTGGATTTCATTTAAAACTCTCATTGGTGAACATTTTTGAGGCAAGTCAAATTTGCTGACTTTTTACTGGAGGCTTTTTATAGACCCCTAAAAGGGAGCGTGGAATGAACTGGATTGATTTATTGTTGGTTTCTCATAACATTGACATTAAAGCAGGTAAAAATCAGTGTGGTTTTCTTCGGAGGGGGTTTCGCTTTGACTTTCAGCATTGAATCTGAGGGTTTGATGAACCTAGAAATGCAAAGTGAAACTTGGGAGTGTGAGTGCATGTCAAGCCAAACAGACTTCTATGAATGGAAGCTGAGTTCCAGTTGAGTTTCTTATCAGTATACACCATTTGTTAGATGTCACTCTGTACTCGTCATAAAAAATATGGTCTCTTGTCATTAAGGAACATACAGTTAAAATATATTGTCAACCAGCATATAGCAAGGGACTCGCTAGTTCTTCTCCTTATTTAAGTCAGGGATATTTGCCACCTTTGTAGAGTGGGTTGTTAGGCTTCCTGCCCCATGTCTTCTGGAAAACTGGAGGAAGGGGAGTAGGGAAAGGTGAGTACTCTGTCTAATATTGTTACCATGTAGAAGGGAGGCCCTGGGCCACTGGAAATGAGTTTTTCTGTCTTGCTGCTTTTGTGTCATTCCTCTTGGGCTCAAGTAAATCCATTAATAGTATAAAGGAAGTCCACCAGCACGTTGCTCTTGAATGTATATTCAACATCTTGAATATTTCACTCAGTCTCCTGAATGTTGTGTGTAAACGGTAGAAAATATATGAAGAACATTTCATTTTCATAATAGTTTAACAGATTTAGTGTTCAAGGTGCACGTCTGGGTGTTTGTACAATGAATGAGGCCCTCAGGTCCTAAAATCCCATCAGTTAGGGCACCTGAGTCAGAAGGGGCTCCAGTCTCCCCTTCCCTGAACTGCTTGCTTACGGTTGTTAAAGTTTAGCAGAGGAGAGATCAAAATCAGTGATCAAATGGCGAGGCACTGTTGTCTGGCTCCATGTGAGAGTTTACACATGCTCAGCATTTCAGATGTGATTGACAGAGGAGTGTGTGTGAATAACCCCTTCGTTCTGTGTTGCGGTCACAAAGAAACTTTTCCCTTTGAAACCCAAGAAGGTCCCTTTTTTCAGACCTATGGAGGGAATTAGGTAGAAAATAACCATGACTATTTAAAAAAATCCATTAAAACTTGAATTGATGTGGAGTTTACAAGTATTTGGAAATTTCAGAATGGCATTTGAACCTACCTTCCAAATGCGGTCACAGAGCAGCAGTAGCACTAGTAGGAATATGGTCTTCTCTAAATTTTTAAATCTCATTTTGGTTATTATTTACTTTAAATTTATATTCAATAATTATTTAAATTTCTTTTATCTAATTTGATGATATTAAGAGAAAACTGACCCAGTGATTAAAGGCTCCGCCCACCCTACCCCACCCTGCACCTCCCACACCCTAATAATTCAGACCAGAACCCTGCATGGAGATTAGTGACTCTATGGAAAAAAGATTTTGTCTTTGGCTTTCAGCAATGGCTGTGCAAATATTCTGTCTGAAAGCCCTTTGAGTGGCTGAAAATGGAGGAG
Organism: Craseonycteris thonglongyai; assembly: GCA_004027555.1. Lineage (NCBI taxonomy): Eukaryota > Metazoa > Chordata > Mammalia > Chiroptera > Craseonycteridae > Craseonycteris > Craseonycteris thonglongyai. The sequence continues at coordinate 14,918 of PVKE010007056.1, read as the reverse complement.
TTGACAATCAGGAAAGGCCAGGTGGACCTGAGCTGGGATGAGTGGTTTCTTGGCAGGGAGCCCATTCTCATGATGAAAGCTGGGAAAATTTGCTTAGGGAGAGTAATCCAATGATAGGAAAGGATTAAGCAGGCTTACATTTAACAAACTGTAAATCATGAATCTGAATGGCGCATCTCTTCCCCTCACAGGCAGCTGCTTTGCTTGTAAAACAGAGCAATCCAAATTAAATAAGAGGAGAACTAAAGAGAGACGATGAGAGGAAGGAAGCACCCGTGTTTCAAAATGATATTGCATGCAGGCAAACTGAGTTTGCCAGCAGCAATTACTGGTCAGCGTTAATAGAAGACCCATCTCAGCAAGAGAACAAACAGCTAGCTACCCAACACCACCCCAAAGACAGGTAGGTGGAACCTTCTACCGCGTTGAACCTGCACAGACTTCAAGTTCACATTCCACCCCTTGCTCCTATTGGTCCAGTCAATTAGTTATTTCACTTCTGAGTAGTTAGCTATTAGTGACACTAATTAAAACTTGCCTTGCCCTCAGTTGTATTATGGAGCTGTTTGTAAAATGCTGTGAAGGCAAATTGTTCCAAGAGCTATTAATTCTGGTGCAGGCAGTGTCAGCTTCAGTTATGTGCTCATAAATGCAAACCCGACCTGGGCAATAATCTCCAGGGATGGTCTAAATTGCACAGCTGGCTTTTTAGAAAATGGAGGAACATGAAAAGATTGCTGAAAATGCTTAAGTAAGGTTAGATAATAAATGGAGCTATACTGGGCAGGGGAAGGGCAGAACAAAGAAGCTATTATCAGGCATCATATATGTACTGTATTGTATAAAGGGGCAATTTAGGCTGGGATAGAAAGGTATTTGGGAGGAGGTTATTAAAATATGAAGTCAGTACAAAGCATAATAAGATTGATAAAGCAAGTTCCCAGCAGTGTCTGCTCCTGTCATAACCAAGTAGAAGAACTGGGGAAATTAAGCTGGAAGATGACTCCTCCAGCCACCAGTTTGCTGAGTCTGTGGACTTTCATTTTAAGACTTCTCATAATATGAACATCTCTCTGTGTGTGCATGAGTGTGTGTGTGCATGCACACACATACATATATACACATTTATCGGTATATACATACTTATATACATATATAAACTGTATTCCATCTTTCAAGTAGATAAGAAAACTCACTAGTATGCATGGATTTCTCGTATCATGAAAGAAGAGGCACATGATGGATAGATGGATAAGAACAAAAGGATAAATAAAAGCTTCATTAATTCACTTCTTCAGCAAATATTCATCATAGTAAGCATGAAGTATGTGCCTGGCATTGTTCTTGGTGAAATATGGAGTGAAGAGACAAGGTGCCCGTACCCTGTGAGCTTATATTTAGTCAGAAGATATGTAATAAACAAATATACACATGTACATGACCATGACAACAAAAAGCTATAAAGAAAATCAAACAGAATAATGTAATAGAATTGAACAAAATAATTAGATAAATCTGTAACTCAAAAGGGGGTTCCAGATAATTCAGTGTTATGGTTTTTATACTGGATTTTAACAATAGGATCTATATTTTTTCAATTGAAAGTACATGTCTTATGGGGAAATTTCAATATCAAATAGAAGCAAAACATATCTGTTCTAGTTTAAGGGCATGCATGTATATGTGTCTGAGTGACAGAACCCTATAGGTGAATTATACCAGATTGGTTACAAAATGTATTCCTCACAAAAAAACAAAACAGTGTTAAAAATCAAACTCTAATTGTTTCATTGCAATGAGACAGATAATGTTGCTGTAATGTCTCACAAAGACATCCATTGTTATCAACACTGAAGTCACTGATCTGGTCTATGCCAGGTCACTTTCTTACTTATTATTTGCTTTTTTTCATCTTCTCTTATTTTTTATTTCTTTTCCTATTTTTATTAAATGATAAAACCGTATCTTACAAATATGAAGTTTTTGGGAAAGGCACTTATATGTGCTTCTAGTTATTTCAATTATACACAAATCCAGAGTTATAACAAATGTTATCTATGAAGTCTGATGTTTGTCAGATGCTCTCATGTGGGAGAGTTGGATGCTGCAAATCAGGAGATAATGGCAAACAGATTCCCAGTGTATTCTTGCATTTCCATTTGGCTCTGAACAGTATTTATGTGTCTTATTGTCACATTCAGGTGTGTGTATGTGTGTATAAGTACACACATACACACACACATAATATGTTTTTTTCTAACAAGTGAGGAGAGTCATTAAATGTAAATGCTGGTTGTTGTTGTTTTTGTTTGTTTACTTTTTTTGGCCATTTTGAGCTTTGATATCATTGTTCAGTCTTAAAAGAAAATGTCAATATCTTATCAGTTCGGGATATTTAAGATACTGTGTATGTCAATGAGATATATCCTCATAGCATACCACTTGAAATCATAGGAATGGTCATGAAGAAATTATTTTTATCTCATCTTTCATTTCAAAATCTCCTTCCTTGTGAATAGCCTACATATATCATTATCTATCAGTGACTGCAGTTTCATCATGTTTTCAATTGTCACAATTTCCTTTGGGTATGATGTGCACTGCCAAGGTTCCCCTCCTGAAATGAAGAATCTGTTTCCATCCTCCACACCTTCCACTTGCTAGAGTTGTCAACTGGAGGACAGCGCTCAGCTGTCTGCCTTGCTTGGGGATGCCTCTGCTGAAGTGAAGTGCCTCACCCAAGGTCATGGTCTCCTTCCTTCCTGGGGCTCACTGATCAGTGTGGAGGTGGAAAGGCCACACCCCCATACCCCAACTGCTGACAACTCTGAAGAGTCATTGCAGCTTCAGAAGTCTTCATGAAGTTGATTTGGGACTGGATCACAGCTCAACTTTTCCCTCTGTCCAATCTTTCTTCCTTTCTCTCCCTATAGCATGTGTTGACTCCAAGTATCTCTTAATACAGTGCCCCCTCTCCACCCTCCCACCAGCCCCTCCAGTCTTTTTGGCACCAGAGACCGGTTTCATGGAAGACAATTTCCCCATGGACTGGGGGAGAGAGAGTTGGGGATTGGAGGTTGGTTTGTGGATGATTCAAATGCCAGATGCAGCTTAATTGTCATTTACCACTCACTTACGGGTTTTGATATGAGTGTGCAAACAATTTGTTTATTATGGTCTCTGTGCAGTCAAACCTCTCTGCTGAGAGGTTTGTATTAATCTGTATTTGCAGTTACTCTCCTCTGCTAACATCACCACCTATGTTCCATCTCAGATCATGAAGCATTAGATTCCCATAAGGAGATAGATCCCTCGCATGCACAGTTTACAATAGGGTTTGAACTCCTGTGAGAATTTAATACTGTCACTGATCTGACAGGAGATGGAGCTCAGGCAATAATGCTAGCAATAGGGAGCAGCTGTAAATACAGATGAAGTTGTGCTCACTCATCCACTGTTCAACTCCTGCAGGGTGGCCCCCTTGCTAACAAACCATGGACAGCTACTGGCCTATGGCCTGGGGGTTGGGAACACCTGCCTTAAATAACCTGTATGCTAATCTCTGTCTCAGATACTGCTTCCTGTGGAACACCTTCAAAATTGCATTGAGGTCATGGAGGCATGGGGTTGACAGACAACTGATGTCTTTGAGAGAATCAGTGAATAGCTTCATGGTCAGATGTGCCCTTTTTAGTTCATTGGGAATTCTTTTCTTGAGGCACACAAAGATGGAACTTGTCCAAAACTGATGCCTATATACTGTCCCAGTTTACATCATGGATCACAAAGTAAGTGTGACCAAATAAGTATCATCTTCATGTATAGCGTGGGTTTTGAGGGGTGAGCAGTCATCAGGAAGATTCTACAACATATCCACCCAAAATGTAAATATACTTTGAATGATTATAAAGTTGGTATTTATTAATATATAGTTTACTTTCAAAATTGAAAAGAATTTACAGAAATATATATATATATATATATATATATATTTTTTTTTTTTGCCAGTGCCTGTTTTCAAACTTATGAGCACTGACAACGTGAAGCAATGGAATCATAAATATCAAGAATCATTTTCACTGACTCTGGGTGGTGAGCATACAATGCAATAAATACATAGGTGATGTAATATAGAATTGTGCACCTGGAGCCTATCTAATTTTTACCAACCAATGTCATCTCAATAAATTTAATAATTAAAAAAAAAAAGAATTATTTTGTTTGGTATTTGTGCTCATTCTTATTTAATGGCTGCCTTCAATTCATCAACTGTTGCCAATTTTGTACCATAAACTTTATTTTTTATGTATCTTCATTAAAAAGAAAGTTCAGGGGAAGCTGGGATGGCTCAGCGGGTTAAGTGCTCGCTTTGCAGCCATGGAGCCTGAGGATCAAATCCCGGGCCCAGCCCATGCGGACCCATATGCTGAGCTGGGGTGTGCCCCCGGTTTAGCTCTTTTTTTTTTTTTTTAAATTTTTTTTATTTATTTTATTTTTGACAGGGAGTGAGAGAGAGATACAGAGACAGAGAGGAAGCTGAACTGGGGGAGCTCCCAGTTCAGCATATGGTTCCGCATGGGCCGGGGCCGGGATTCGATCCCTGGTCCCTGGCGCTGCAAAGTGAGCGCCTAACCCACTGAGCCATCCCGGCTTCCCCCGGTTCAGCTCTTGCCGGGACCTATGTGGGAGACTCCCGGCCCAGTTCCTGCCCTGCGCAGCCCCGTGCCCACCTGTGGAGTGAAACTATGTGGAAAACTAATGCTGTCAACTATGGAGACTGCTCTGGGCCTTCCCCCTTCTCTCTGTCTCTCTCTGTCTGTCTCTCTCTCTGTCAAAAAACAATAAAAATAAATCTTAAAAAAAAAAAGTAATGGTGTGAGGGCTGGTGAACGCAGAGAGTATTCCGCATTTACCAGACTTCACTCATTATTTCCAATCAGTTAAACCTGAAAAGGAGAGAAAATGATTAACTGTTAAAGTGTGTTGTGGCACCCTGGATTTCAGTAAAACAAACAAACAAACAAATAAACAAAAAACCACATCTTGTACATAATGGTAATGATTGCACAATATTGTAAATATATTTAATGCCACTGAATCATATGTCTCAAAATGGTTAAAATGGTTTACCACAAAAAACAAAGAAATAATGTTACGTATCAAAAACCATTAATTTGTATACTGTAAGTGGGTGAAGTGTGTGGTATAAGAATTATATCTCAATAAGGCTGTTAAAAAAAAAAGGAGTTTTGGAGAATATCATCAAATACTTCTCTTTTATATGTATATGCCCCCTTCCAGAACTGAATTTTGTCCATATATAAAGTGAAATATCTGCAAAGACATGATTTTGCCTTTCTCCTACATTATATACTGTTGATACTATGCAACATCTACCAATGTTCTTTGATGAAGAAATTTTGGTGATAACTTTCTTTCCAAACATAATATTTATCATTACCTTTGTAGCTGGTTTTACAAACTTCTTGGCAATTGTGTGGCAGGTACCTATTTTACTATGAGGAGTGCATCCTTTATGATGTCTCTGTAGTTGTGGTTTCTCCATCACCTTTAGCAAGAAATTAATCAATTTTGTATTGGGAAACACAATGTTTTTGTATTGGGAAACACTTGTTCTGGAAAAACTATTGTTCTATTAAGAAGTCATTGTACTTTGTTGGAAAATAACACTGAAGCTTTCATGGCTTTTTGCTGTTATTAGAAAACATTTTTATAGCCAATGTACTCTGAAGATCTAGGGGCAAACACCAGTCCAATACAATTCAATTTTCAGATTTTCCTGTTCATATTTCTTATTCTTTACTTAGAGATTTACATTTTTGTTAGCTTGATCATCACAGTCATATTCTCACCTCCGCCAGCACATAATGCTTCACTTTCTTTCATTTGTCCTTGAACCTGTTCTTTACATTTAAAATGTTATCCTGAGTTATGGTATTTACTATTTTCAACATTAACACTTTTGAGCCATTGATCCATTTTTTGTCAATTAGTGATAAACCTAATGTTAAGAACTATAAATACAAATTTAATTAAGTAAAAACAATGACATATTAGCTGAGACATAATCCACACCATGTAACTAAATGCTGGTTGAGATAAACTGATGGATTGCTTGGGTAACCCAGCATCCAAGGATCTCATTTTGAGCATTCACACCTGCCCTTTTCTTTTCCTTTCTCTTTCTCCTTTCTTTTTCCCATTGGTCTTAGCCGGGCTCTTCACACACCTCCTTCCTTTTCTTCTCTCCTCCCAGTTTTCCCATTCCTCTGTTTCATTTTTGAGAGTTATGGCATTAAAATAGAAAAAGACCTTGGAGATCTGTAAGTCTAATGGCTTCATTTCACAGATGAGGAAACTGAACTCCAGAGAGTTTCAATGATCTAACTTATGGTAAGTCAGAGGGACCAAACCTGGCTCCTGTGATTCATGGCCAGTGTGTTTCCATTTTGCCATGAAGCCACTAAGCCTCCTTTAGCTCTTCTTCTTGGTCCTCTTTTGGCACTGAGCATGGTTGGACCCAGAGTGATTAAGGTTGGTTGTTATCAGAGCTAAGTAGGGGATTAAGGAAGTCAAAGCTTCCCTCCTCTGTCTCCTCTTACTCCTGCCCCTACTTAACATTCGGTGACTCACAATCTTTATGCACTCTCCCTCCTAAAATATCTGTCAAACGTACTCCTTTCTGAACTGAAACCATTGCACTAGTTCATGCTGTCATCATCTTTCTCCTGCACTATTTCAGCACTTCTTTTCACATTTCTCACTTTTAAGAACTGTTTCCTCAAGCCCCAGATCCAAATATCCATCCATCCATCCATCCATCCATCCATCCATCCATCCATCCATCCATCATCGTCTATCCCACTGCTGCCAGAAAGGTTCCATAATATTACCATCATCTCTATTCTTTGATGATTCTTAAATCCCTACAAGATAAAGTCAAGTGTTTGAGCAACGCACCCTGCTCTCCTGTCTAGTTTTATCCCCATCACTCTGTATATTCATCAAGCTAACTTATGATATATTAACAAATAATTCCAAAATATCAGTGACTTAACACAACAAAGGTTTATTTCTTATTTATACAAAGTCTGCTGTAAGTCTGGGTGACTCACCAGAAGCTCTATTCTTTATGCAATGACTTAGAGATCCAGGCTGCTTTGACAAAGTGATATTACCATTTTACCACGTTTCCTCCATGATTGTTATGGGGGAGGAAGAGATAGCTGGAAGATAGGCATGAGTATTCCCGTCCTTCAGCCTGAAAGTGGCACCCAGAACCCATTGGCCACAGTTTATCACTTAACTACAAGGGGGCTGGGAAATGTGGAAAATGTTAGTTGAGTACTGCTATTTATACCACAATCCCTCCTTGCAATTTAAGCTCTGGAAATACCTAACTTCTTGTTCCTTGAGTACAAACTCTTCTAAAGCCTCCATGTCTTTTCTCCCTGCCTAAAATATTCTTCTTGCTGACCTGACAAAATCTTACAACCCAAGTCTTGATTTCTTCTAAGAAGCCATCCCTGACATTCCCAGGACAATTTTATGGTTCATTCTTGAATGTCCCCACTGTATTTTGTTGTTAACTCCATTATAGCTCTTTTTATATTGTTATAATAATTTGCCTGGATGTTTCCCTCTAAAAGGAAATCTCTTTGTAGATAGAGAAAGTGTATTTTCATCTTTAGGTCCTCAGTTTAAACACAGTGGTCCATGGAGACTCTTCATATCTGTAGTCAAATAAATGAATGTACAAATAAATAAAATAATGATTACAAAACTATCTCATTTGTTGTTATGTTCCATCCCCACCACCACCTTAGACCAAGTAATCGTCTTCTCTTGCCTGGACAACCACACAGACACTTTCTGAGAATCTGCTTCCATTCTTTCCCCAACCCAATCCATTCTCTGCTCAGTAACCACATCATTAGGAAGCAGGAATCAGAGTGGGGCTTCCTATTTCCTTAGGATAAAAGCCAAACATTCAAATTCCTTCTCATGTTCCCCTACCTGCTAACCTGGCTTCAGCTCATTCTCTTATGTGGCTCTCACACTGCCCTCCTTTCAGTGCCTTGATCACACTAATATTTTTCTTTCCTCAAAGCTTTCTCGGGGCAATTCCTGTGCCTGGAATGCTCCTATTTCCTCTTCTTACTTGGCTAGTTCTTTCTTAGTCTTTAGCTTAAATGTCACTTCTCTAGCTTTTACAATTGTTTTGTTTTGATTGCAAGTGAAAAATGTACCCTAAATAATAAAGGAAATCTGCTGGCTCCTATATCTAACAAGTCCAGGAATAGTGCTGACTTTAAGAAAGGCTTGATCTATGTCACCGAGAACCTTGCTTCTTTCATTTACTGTATAGCTGCAGATCTTCCCTCATGGTCACAAAATGACTGTCACTGTTCTGAATTCACAGTCTGCAGGAGAAGAGAGGAACTTTACTGGTAGCTACTGCTCAAGTCCATTGATTCCATTTCTCTCACTGGTTTAAATTTCATCATATGCCCATGTCTAAACCAATTGCCTTGGGAGGCACATGAAGGTAGAAGGGTGAGATTGGACTTGTTTAGGCCAATCAGAAACCTCCCTTTGAGCTGCGGGTGGGACTACACATAACCTAACAACATGGCTGCAGTATGAGGGAGAGTTTAAATTTCCATAGAATGAAGAGTACTTTTGGTAGTAAAAGTGGGAAATGAATGTTTGTACCCCCCCACAAAAAAAGGTCATGTCCATCATACTTTTTCAGAGAAAACTTCACTGACCACCCCCACCTAAGGAAGTCCCCACTGTTATTCTCTATTACTTAATCCTTCTCACTTCCCTCATAGGAGTGGCAACCACTATTATTTGTATTATTTATTTTGTTTGTTTCCTTGTTTGTAGTCTGAATCTCCCACCAGCACTAACTTCATAAAAGCAGATACCATGTCTGATTTGTTCACCTAGTGCTGAAACAAACTGGAAAATTCAATAAATATATATTTTAATGAAAAAAAACAAACTTTTCTTCTAGTTTAGAAACTAGTTTTCTGGTTTTTATAATACCAAGGGACAAAGGACAGGAAGGGTTAAAAGGACAAAGGTGAATGTGAGCACTGAGAGTGTTTATTTGGCTTTTCTTTGTCTGGAAGCTTAGTCTTCTTTCCCTTATAATCCCTCAAATTCCCCACCCCCAATCTCTCCTTATTAACCCCTGGCACTCTGGTCATTTGATGTTCCTCTGAGTACTTTAAAAAACAACAACAACAAAAAAAAACCACCTAGTTTGAATTAGAATTGCAGTAGGAATCTTGATTTTTTTAAAAGAAGTTACCTAAATGCTATCTTCCCAGAGGAGGTAAGAAATAAGTCTTTTGCTCCTTGTGTTTCTTCAGCTTCTTCAAATCTAGTGGGTGAAAATTCTATCTCCCTCATGGAAATTGAGACTGAAGTCCATGCCAGGTAGTAGAAAGGGAGAGGAAAGTTAGGAGCAGGCCGGGAGAGGAAAGTTAGGAGCAGGCGAGGAGAAAATAAAAACTGCCAAGAAAGACTAAAGTTGGCCAACATGAAGTGGGAGGATTTTTGGGTGAAAGAGACATAGTGCAAGAGAAGGAAAGTTAGAATAAACTTGAGAAATGAAGATTAAAGAACTTATGAAATAGAAATAGGGACATCTTCATTTCTTTGTACATTTCTTTATTTATTCATCAACAATTATTGGGCTAATTGTCATCAACTAATATATGCCCAACAGTTTTCTAGGAGCTAAGGATATAGAGGTGGCCAAAATATGCCAATTCTTGCCACCACTGAGCTCACATTCTCATGAGAAAAGATGGGCAATAAATAAATAAGTAGGTAGAGACCATATGCTTGCTGCTGGCTACAGATTGTCAACACACACCAGCTTTTCTTCCCTCTTTAGACCCCACAGAATGAAATAGAGGAACTTTTAAAGGCATAGATACTTATGGGTAAGGAAAAGGGGAGATGAGGCAATGGGACCATGGGTGAGGAGAGCTAGAAAGCAAACTTGAGAAAACAGCATCTTCCGCAGGTAGAAAGGAAGCTGAAAACCCACCTGGTTTATAAAAGGATATATCATCACCTCCCGAAGTTCAGGTGAACTTGGATGTGTGTGTGTGTGTGTGTGTGTGTGTGTGTGTGTGCGCGCGCATGTGTGTGTGTGCGTGTGTGTGTGCGCGCGTGTGTGTGTAACAGAAGATAAAATAGAAAGAATCAGTTCAGAGACAGCTCTTTAGACCAGGCCTGAACAGACTTTTTCAAGGCAAGGGCTACTTCTAATTTTCTCCCAGGGCCATGGTCCATTAGCTTTTTATTTTGATATTCAGGCGGTCACCCCACAGTTGCGGTCCACTGGTGGACGTCCTGCCCAGCCCTGATCTAGATTCTGTCTTCTTCACAGACTGGCGCTTATTCCCGCCCAGCTGGGCATGATGGGCGGACTGAGCACTAGATGCATTAAGGAGGGTACATGCACTGGATGCTGAGGTGTCCCTGCTCCAAGAACAATAGCTTATACCCTCCAGCAGGAGCTTGAAGTGTTTTCTGTAGAGTCTGGTCATCCAAGGACAGAATGACCTAGAGGTACTGATGCTGGGGTTTTCCAACCAGATCGTGCAGCCTGATCCCACCATAAAGTAAAACTCTCCAGTCAGCAAGCTCCACTTGTCACTCAGAGCCACCAATCGGCACGTTAGTTTTCTGTTCCTCAGAGGAGCAGGTGGCCAAGGATTACCAGGCATTTGATAAAAGGTTCTAATAAAAAAGAACGAACAAAAACAAAATGCACAGAAAAAAGCAACTTGGAGGAAACAGAGCATGCAGGTAGAAGAAAACATAAGAGAGAGGGAGAGGGAGAGAAAAATTCTCATTAAATACTCCAGAAGATAAAATATACTATAACTCTGAAATAAGAGCAGGATATATTATATACAAAAACAAATATTCAGAGAACAAGAAGGAGCTGTTGGAAATTAAAAATAGGATGGCAAAATGAAAAGCTCGGCAGAATACTTGGAAAGTTGAAGAAATCTCTCAAAACAGAAAAAAGAGATAAAGAGCTAGAGAAAAGATGAAAAAATTAGAGCAGTGACCCAGAAATAATAGGGATTTCAGAAAGCATGAAAAGAGACAACAAAGGAGAGGGTATTGTCAAAGAACAAATTCAGTAAAATTTCCAAGAATTGAAAAACATAAGTTTCCAAGATTAAAAAGGCCACCAAATGCCCATCCCAATAGCACAAGGGCTGAGAATAGTTCCACACTCACATCATCATGACATTTCAGAATACTAAGCTAAAGAAAGAGCTTAAAACCTTCCAGACAGCCAAAGTATGTCATTTGCAAAGGATTATTAATTGGAATGGTTTCTATTGGAAAACTTCAGGAGCTGGAAAACAATAGAACAATGCCTTCAAAATTCTGAAGAAAAATAATTTCAGTCCTAAAATTCTACTTCCAGCCCAAATGATCGATGAGCTGTGAGGATAGAACAAAAGCATCTTCAGATGTGCAAAGTCTCAAAGAAAACTGTGTCTTCAATGCTTCTTCTTATAGGAAACTTTGAGAGCACGTGCTCCACCAAAACAAAGGAGTAAACCAAGAGAAAAATAAAGATGCAGGACCCAGGAAGCAGAAGATGCCTAGGGTGATGGTGAAGAGAAACCTCAGAAGTGGTCCAGATAAACAGGGAAACCAGTTTAGGTTGGGCCACGTCAGAAGACAAAGAAAGGAGAATTCTTCAAGAAATTAAAGTGATGGGACATAAATGTGGCTGCATGTCTGTTGCGAAGATTTAGGCGACTGGTGAAGTGGGTTTTTTATTACTGATAAGTACATAGAACTAAGGAAACATTAAAACAGGAAGTACAGAATTAGTAACTCTAAATAAAGCAGAAATAATTGGAAAGAAAAACTAAGAATGTAATATTATATGTTTCATTGCAAGTGTATAGTCATAATTATGTAACACTGAATGTTTACCTATCCCAAAGTATGACATATTAGGAGGACAAAGGGATGGAAGGAGTGTACCTATGTAGCGTGAGTCAAGAAAAAAAAAATCCTCATCTTCAATAGTGGGAAATCAACAGATAATGCCTAAAAGTGTGTATGTGTGTGTGTGTGTGTGTGTATTAAATTTGGATGCAATAACCAAAAATGTAAAAATCAGTTACAGTTGTTGTAAGTAGTTGGCTTGGGTAGGAGATGTGGAAGGGGTAGAAAATTGCTGGTTTTCATAATCTTTGTAGTTTTAGTTGATTATTAAACTCTGTGCATGATTAACTTTGAAAAAGAATAAGACCAAATGAAAGGAAAAGGAAAATGCCAAAAAGAAATTTAGCAAAATGATTAATTGTTTTTCTCTGAGTTTAAAGTAATGGATTATTTTTATTTTCTTATGTGTACTTTTTCATTGTTTTCTGCAGTTCTTAAAATGAGCATAGCCTAGCTTTTAAATCATAAAACACATATTTTAGGAAGGAGAGAGAGTGAAAAGAATCAATTCTGAAAGGAAGATTTGGGAAGGCTTGCTTCACTGATGGTGACACTTGGCCATATCTTTAAGGGAGGAAACCTTGTGGGTACTCAGAGGAAGAGCATTACAGAAAGTCCTGTGCAAAAGTCCTGGGGTGGGTGCTTGAACCATGATGGGTGCACGTGAGGAACACCACAGAGATCAGGTTTGTCATAAGTGTGGAGGGTGAGAGAAGATGAGGCCAGAGAGAGGGCTTGGGGGCAGGCCCTGCTGAATCTTATGGGGCATGTGAAGAACTGTAATGCTATCCTGTCTACTAAGGGACAATGTCAGAGAATTTTGAGTAGAAAAGTGACATGATCTGGCTTGCATTTTAACAGGATCACTGTGGCTGCTGGCTGTGTGTGTGTGTGTGAGGTTGTGTGGAGGGGTGGGAGGGGTAAGAGGGAGGGGAGGCGGCAGGTGGCAAGAGTGGAAACTGGGAGATTCTTTAGGGTTAAACACTAATGTTCAAAACATTTTAATTTTATTTTAGCAGCAGAACTCTTTCTTCAAAGGAAATCTTATGTTGATCTCTCATCTATCAAACCTGTAGGTGAGGCATGAAAGTGAAGAGGCGTTACTTGAAGTAGGCGGTGGTGATCCAGAGCCCCTGCCCCATCTCCTCATTCCCACCCCCTCATCCTGGGGATCCCTGGAGGGTGTGCCTGTGAGCCGAGGGTTCTGCAGATGGCCGTTTGAAAAACGAATTCCACCTAGCTTCCTCCTTTTATTGAGGTAGAGCAGGGTGAGGAGTAGGGTTTGGGTAGGAGCTCTTTCCAGGTGGGGTTCATGCTGTGGAAATCGGTGTGGGGTAGGAAAACAGAATCCTGCTCCATAGTCCTGTGAGGCAGAGCAGTGACCAGGCATTTCTGCTCTGGCTCAGGGCACTTCCCACTGCGCCACAGAGCTCCTGGCCACTCTTAAGCCAAGTGCAGTTTGTTCAATTTTTACCAAGTCTAGCCTCTGCCTCCACCTTCACCCATTGATTCCTCAAGGGAACATGCTTTGACCCAACTTGAATTCATAAGACAAGCTGGGGTTGGGGACAAGTGAGGACAATGGTTGAGGCCTCTTCTGTAGGAAGGACCTAGGCTCTCTCTAACTCCCCCCCCTCACCCCACCATTTACCATGGTGTGATAGTAAATGTTCGATAACTGCTCTCTGGAAGAAAAAATGGAAAGAAAGAGGAAGGAAAGGAAGGAAGGAAGGAAGGAAAAAAAGAAGGAAGGAAGGAAGGAAGAAAAAAAAGAAGGAAAGGGAAAGGAAGAAAGAAAGAGGAAAAGAGAATGAAAGAAATAAAGAGAGAAAAAAAGGAAAGGAGGGAGAAAGGGAGGGAGGGAGGGAGGAAGGAAGGAAAGAAGGAAGGAAGGAAGGAAGGAAGGGGTCTTGATCTGTAGCATTTGCAGGTTTCTATGGTGTAAGCAGTCCCATCATAACTGATTTAATAGCACCAACATGACGCCACTGAATGAGAAATTGGGAAGTTATACATCACTGTATAGTAGTCCCATCATACAGATACAGTAGATAAAAGCACCTCATGCCTGAGCTTATATAATAGTAAACTGTAGTAGCATCATTAGAAAGTGATGAGTTTTGAGTAGTTATTATCTCTACTTTTAATTTAATTTAACTCTTTGAAGGCTGTGTTTATGAACTGGCTGGCATAGTTTTTGAAAAGTTAGCAGTCAGCTTTCACAAGCCAGTTTGGGCCAGCATCCCACAGTCCCACCTCTCAAAAACTCCCTCTGAACTCCAAAACAAGAATTTCAGTCTGCAAACAAACTGTGACATCTATACAGAGGAACACTACTCAGTAATAAACAGAAATGGGTGCTGATATATCAAAAGCTCAAATAGCTCTTGAAGGCAGGTGTTAAGAAGCCAGTATTAAAAAGTTACATGACACAGGACTCCGTTTTTCTGATAGGCCTGACAGACAAATGATTGTGATGGAGAACACATCAGTGGTTGCCAGGGCTGAGAGATGGCAGGGGGAAGTGACAATAAAGGGGCAGCAGGAGACAAGTTTTTTTGGGGTGATGGAATGTCCTGATTGTGGTGGGATTACATGAATGTTAAGATTCATAACCCTGTATACTGAAAGTGTCTGTTTTTTTAAAGATTTATTTTTTTTGACAGAGAGAGAGAGAGAGAGAGAGATACAGAGACAGAGACAGAGAGAAGGGGGAGGGCCCAGAACAGTCTCCATAGTTGCACATCATTGGTTTTTCCACATAGTTTCATTCCACAGGTGGGCGGGGCTGCACAGGGCAGGAACTGGGCCGGGGTCTCACTCTGGTGAGAACAGAACTGGGGACACTCTCCAGCTCAGCATATGGGTCCGCACGGGCTGGGACCGGG